>VZRU01004834.1:8710-48654 GCA_013398155.1 Pedionomus torquatus | reverse complement strand
GGCGGGGAATTGTGATAAGGGCTGTTTGCCGAGTTCCTTCTTTGTCCGAGAAGAATTTTAACATTTCTGCCACGATTTTAAACTCTGCCTTTATTCTTGCTGCTGCCGGGAGGGGATAAGCTCTTGCACTGCCCTTTCTCAAAATACCTGCAGTGCCCAGCACGGGCTGCCAGCTCCTGCGTGCCCATTCAGCCGAGCCACCAGCCATGGCTGGAAGAGAAGAGCCCTGTGGCCACGTTTTTCTGCAGGCAGAGGGTTCACTGCTCTTACAGCCCCAGGGGTGTCTGGTCCTGTCTACACTGCCTCAGACCCCAACTGGGAGAGACCAGCTTGGCCGGCTCTTCTGCTGGAGCTACAGACCATTAGCAAGGACCTGCTTTGCCTTGGGTTAGACTGTGTCCCACGCCCATCCCTTCTTCCCTGGCTTTATAGCTCTCCTTGTGCTTTCCTGGTTTGGAGTCATTGCTGTTTTTTCACAGCAGGGTGGCCTCATCTCTCTTCTGAAAGCTGGGGGCATGCTCACGGCTCTCTCCAGAGCCTCTTGCACGGCACTAGTGTTCTCAACATGTTTTAACTTATTGCTGGTGCCGTTGCTATGATGGAAGGGCTGCAGGAGGCTCCAGCGATGACAGAGGCTGTGCTTTGATAACTGCAGCGTACAACAAGAGACTGCCTTGTCCTGGAGACCTCATGGGTCAACTGGGCTCGTGCCGAGCTGTACCTAGGTGGACCTGGGCTGGAAGCGTACTTCTGCATCCCAAGCAAAAGGGACTCAGAAGCCAGGTTCTCCACTTGATGTGTTGGGTCCTATTCGCTTCAGATTCCCCTGGTGTGCCCATTTTTGCTTATAGAGAGGGCTGGTGTGGGGTGGTGGACCCAGTTTGCACCACCCCTCTGCACCAGGGGATGGGTGGGGATGTAACCAGGGACAGGGATTAGAGCCCCCACTGAGGAGAGGGCAGACCACTGTGCCAAGAGCACCACGTAAAAGCAGCCGTTGCAAAATAAAATACATCCATCTTGTAACTTCATCACATGGAGCACTGGCCTTGAGTAGAACAAATTTTTCAATCTGTTTTTGAGCCGCTGCTGCTTTGTACCATGTGAAGTCAATTCAAGGCAGGCTCCTTTCCAGCTAAATGTGACACCAGGAAATGTTCTTTTTCTCCCCGTTTAATTCCCGCCATCCTGGCCCCGCTGCAGGGCAGAGCTCCGTGCTGAGCAGCCCTGCCGGGTGCTCCCCAGCCTGTGCCTCCCTCTCTTCTTTTCTCCCTGCCCACAAGCCACAGCTGCTTACCAGCTCCTTTTATGTATCCTCCTTGCCTGAAGCTGGTCCTGCTCTCAGCTCTCCTTGCTTCATAGAATGGTTAGAGTTGGAACAGACCTTAAAGGTCATTGAGTTCCAACCCCTCTGCCATGGGCAGGGACACCTCCCACTTGAGCAGTGTTCAAAGCCCCATACAGCCTGGTCTTAAACACCTCCAGGGATGGGGCATACACAGCCACTCTGGGCAACCTGTTCCAGTGTCTCACCACTTTGTCGGAAAGCACAACATCAATGGGTTTCTCCTCACCAGCCCCCAGCTCCTGGAGTCAAGTAATACTCCAGCACATACCCAGCTTTTAATAACAGCACCAGAAGTGTCCTCCCCAGTGCTGGAAATAACTCTTAATCACCTGGGCAGGTACCTCCATGGGAAGAACTTGTAGACCCTTCTCTGGGATGAGAGCAAGACAGAAAGGTCAGGAATGAAGACAGTGATTGGAGTTAGTTTCTTCTTCATAGAATTACAGAACAGTTAGAGTTGGAAGGGACCTTAAAGATGATCTTACACCAACCCCCCGCCATGGGCAGGGATATCTCCCACTAGAGCAGGTTGTTCAAAGCCCCATCCAGCCTGGCCTTGAACAACTGAGGGACATTTCTTGCTTAAGAAAACCAACCCTGCTTGTGCTTTTCTTAAGCTGTGTGGGGCTCCTTGGTTGCATGGGCAGCTTTGGTGGTGTTTAGGTGAGGCTTATGTCTGGCCACAGCCAAGCCAATGGGTTTCTATTTGCAGGACATGTCACTGCACCTGGGCTACAGCAACCTTTATGTGGTAAGGTATGTGGCATGCTGGTGCCCTGAGCATCTCCAGGCTCTGCCACTCTTCCCTTGTTAATGATGCTGGCAGAAGCATCTGGGCAGGCTGCTGGCCATGGCCTCACTCCTCTCCAACACCAACCAGCTCTCCCCTGTAGCATCAGCATCCTCAGCACGGTGTCACTCTGGTCACCATGTATAGTCAAGAGCTGGCACGTGCATTGTCTCACTTCATGCCTCTCTGCATTGACTGCAATGGGGGGATACTGCTTTTTCAATTTCATCTCACATTTGAAATGTACATTTATATATTAAGTTTTTACTTCAGGGAATTATTTTTAATTATAGGGAGCTGAAAGACGATAAAATAAAGTTGAGTAAGTGAGACCTATGCAAAGAAGTCATGGAAACCATATCATAGGAGTGGAAAGACACTCCTAGGACACTCAGTATTGTTCCCATGAAACAACATATCCTAATGTAAAGAAATAATTGTAATTAAAGCTGTTAATCTTCCGCTTTTAATGAAGGGAAAGGAAGAGAACTGAGCATCTCAGGGGCAAGATCTTGAAGTTTGTACAGTTTGCCCAGGGAGGTGGCAGAAGCCCCATGCCTGGAGATGCTCAGTTTTTAATGGTACAAAGTTTTTACAGAACCTGTTGTCCTGGCCTGGTGACATCATTGATGAGTAGACAAGCTACCTGTGTCCTTTTCATCCTTTCTCTGACCAGGAGAATCACGGAGTTGTCAGAGTTGGAAGAGACCTCTAGAGATTATCTAGTCTGACTCCCCCCCCTTTTTTTTTTAATAATTTTTACATACACCTACATTAATTATAAGTATTGCCAGAGCTATAAAACAAGGGGATAGAACACAGAGAATAAACAACAGCAAGTGGGGACTTTAGTGATAACAAGGTGCAAATTAGTCATGATCAGGGACAGCCATGTACATACCAAGGTTCTAGGTTCATTAACAAAGGTGCGAACAGGCCCCCCAAGGCCTGCCTAGGGCTGAAGTACCCAGAGAAGCCACATGCCAGCAGCACCTACTTGCTTGGGATGGGGCAGGAGTAAGGGTACAACCCTCCTGGCTGGACCTGGGGTGAGCTGCAGGATGGCGGTCACATGGAGTGAGTGACCTGTGGGGTCTAATAGATCATACATCTCACTTATTAACTCTTTGACACCATTATTTAAAGTGTTCACGATGGCCTGATTTATCTCATTTATTAAAAGCCAGGCCCTCGGATGCTCTCCTGCCATCCTCCATCTCCTGGAGATGTGTTTAGAGCAGGGATAAAGCAGAAACCTCCAGGGTGGCTTTTTCCCCATCGCAGCCCTTGTTCTCCCAGTGTTGCTGCTATCAGAGTGTGCACTGATGGGTTAGTCTGCCTTTGAAGCTTGTGGCTGATGTCCTGAAAATTAAAATCTGGCTAACAAGTCCTGAACTCTGTCAGAATAGCTATCTCCAGTGCCGAATTTGGGGCTCTGGTGCTATTAATTATTCTTGGCATCTTGTTGCATATTGCGCTTCTTCTAATCATACTATGAAGTGAGATGGAAACGGCAAAGAAACCAGCAGCTTTGCTGAGGCTGAGCACCCTTCCACAGTAGCTGATTAATTAAAGTATTCACATGAAATGGTGCCTTGATTATTTTTTAAGGTAACAGCCGGAGGCGATGCCGAGACTCTCTGACTGGACGCAAACCAGACGCCGGGGGTGCGTGGGGGTCGCTGTGTGGTTTAGATCTGATGAAAGGCAGGAAATGGGAAAATCTGGCAAATCTCCCTGGCTTGACTTAACGGAGCCTCTTGACTTTTGCTAGAGTGCATTTTTTTGTGCTGTAATGGCCAAGTGGAAATTTAGATGCGGATCTGGATCTGGGCAGCGGTACGCTTAGCTGGCTTGTATGCAGTGGTGAAAAAGAAGGAAAGGTGCTCGAAAACTAGAGCCCCCAATGTTTAATTGTTGCTGCCCTCTGAAATTCTTGGCTTTACCTTCTAGCAGAGAAACCTACAATGGCAATGGATAGCTTTTCTCTTGCCTTTTGTGTGCTACCTTATTGTCTCTGAGATGTTTGCCTTCTGCTGCCTGAGTGAAACCATCATATCTTGTTCCTCAGAAGTCAGTGGCACTTCATTAGCACAAATTAATTCAGAATCCTGCATGGCTGCTTTAAAATAGATACCATTGACCCATATTGCGGAGAAGCAGTGCATTATCAGAAATAGAAGCCAATTTATCAGCTTTCCCTTTAACCTCTCCTTATGGGGCTAGGAAATATTTTCAGCCAGGTTAATCCTTCGCTCTTACCCCTAGCGAAGAGGAGCTATGTCCTACCAGCCCTGCAGATAAAAGCCCATGAAGAAAATCTCCCACAGACCACCAGCTGTGGGAATAGACCCTTAAAAGAAACGCTGAGAAGTGCTCTTTGCAGTGAATTAAGCTAACGGCTCTTAAATTGCAACCTGTGGGCTGCTCTTTCAGTCCTTGTGATTTCCCCCCCAGCCTGGTCCAGTTCTCAGGCAGCGTGGGAGCTGGTGTGCGGCTGAGCCACGGCACGTGCTTTCGAGCCGGGTGGTTAAGACGCCGTTGTAGTGTGACTGTGGTTTTTGTAGCCTCCCTTAATTTAATTTAGTTTTATATGTTCAGACTATAATCAATTTTTATGCTACTTTAATAAGCAAATTTATGCTATCAGCATGCTAAAGGCACTTGTCATTCACAGCTTCCCAGTCAATCCACCATTTTCCGTATTAGCCAAGTGCTCAGCTGTCCTAAAATTCGGTAGCTGCTCTGTAATTAGTGGCTGGCACGCTGATCCGCACAGGGTGGGCTCGTGGCCCTTGCCTGTGCTGGCCCTTGGAAATACTCCTTGTGGTGCAGTAAAGGGACCAAGGCAATTACATCTCCCCAAACGTGGGGCAGGCTGACTCAGCTTGATCGCCAAGTGTTGTTACAGCAAATATGGACTTTTATTTCCTCCTTGTGAGAGAGATGAAGCCTGTGTTAGAAACTGAGCATAAAAAAAGGGTTGGGTTCAGTATCTGCAGGCCAGTGACTGGCAGGAATCATTTTGCTTTCTTATTTCAAGTGCAACTCACCAGGGTATCTCCTCTTTTCCCTCTCTCCTCACCTTGCAGGAAGATTTGCCTTCACTGTAAGTGCTCCCAGGAAGAGCACATCGTAACAGTTATGCCTCTGGAGATGGAGAAGACTGTCACGAAGCTCATGTTTGACTTCCAGAGGAATTCAACTTCTGATGACGACTCGGGCTGTGCCTTGGAAGAGTATGCGTGGGTACCCCCCGGCCTGAAGCCCGAGCAGGTAACGATGACACCACCCAGTTACCAGAAATAAATTGGTTTAATATGCTCTTTGGAAATAGTTGCCCTGGTTTTCTCCTGGGAGTGCAAGCACTTGTTGCATGCGACTGGTTCTGGGTGCACAATAGAGACTTGCAGAGACAGGTCTGCTCTGAATGCACAAATGAAACAAGAGAGATGTGATGATCCTCGCAGGACTCCTGTTTTTTCTGTGTCTGTTGATGTAATTGGTAATTGAGAGGGGAGGAAACCAAATACTTCCAGGATAAGGCTTGTTGTGGTTGAGCAAGGAAACACATACAGATGAATCGACTAATATTTTGTGGGGAAGAATGTGGTAGGGCTCTAGTGTGGCCGGGGGACTTGCTGCTCATATCCTGCCCTCCTGCGACCACTCTGCTCTGCAGTAAGTCCAGGGCAGGCAGGCAGAGCTGCTGGATGACCCCAAAAACGGGCCAAGGTGTTTGGGGTTGGGTTTTTCAACCACGGCGCCTGTGCCTTACTGGAATGAATTGTTCAAATGGAGTTCAAATCTCTCGGTACAGGAATTGAGCGGGATGGATTAGACCTCAGCGTGCTGTCTGTGAGGAGCATGCATTGATTTCTGCTCCTTGCAGTTTACGTGATTCGTGCGGTTTTTATGTGTTCAACTCAGAACTTAATTTGCAGAGGAGATTGCAAAATGAGCTTAACCTTGATAATTACTATGGCAATCATTTTAAACCGTGTAAGGAGACTGGGATAGGGTGGAAAGCTTTTATTCTTACTGTTGTAGTCGCTGTCCTTAAATATTGTGTTTTCTTGAGCTTCTATTCAGAAGGATTTAGGCATTTCCTGAAATATTTTGGCACCACTCGTAGGCTGTAAATATTATCTGTCTGATTAGAGAAAATCCAGTTGTTTAGGGTTTTTCTTTTCGTTATTCCTGTCTTTACAAACCTGGCTCTGTGCTTGCTTGAAACTCCGCAGCACCGTGTGTTTCATTTGGTGCCATCCAACCATGTAAATCAGGCAGCAGCCTTGTTTTCTGTCACCTTCCTTATGTCAGAGGCTCCCTTTGTGCCTGCCAGGAGGTAAAGGACACGGTGTATGGAGAGATGCAGATGGTCCTGAAGTAGCTGTGCTGGTCCTGCGTGCTGCAGGGACGTGAACCAGTTGGGTTTTGGGAGTTCTGTTGGAGGACTGTACCCAGGCTGGTGCCACCTGCTCTCAGCTCCACCCTCTGTCCAGGCATGTTGGTGGCTTCTGGACCCTAAGCTGGCCCATCTCCCTGTAGCTTTGGGTGGAAATACAGGTATTTAGTGACAGATGGCACCTAGCCAGGTAGATGTGATCTCTGATGAGTACAGCATGGCATGGACAACAATTGAAACCAACTTCCAGCATAGTGGTGGCATATTCCATAAAACCTGGATGCTTCTTTGTTCCCTCAGGTGCTTTTGACAAAATAGTGTGCCCTTAGGGAGTTTGGGATGCTCAGGAGAAAATAAAAGCAAGGAGTAGCAGTAGGTATTGAGATCTCATGCATTACTCAGGTAAATGTATTTTTAGGTTCCAGCATCTGTTTCTTGCAGAGGTCACGCTGCTCCTCAGCACAAACACCTGCTTTCTAATTATGCCCCTCTGTCTGCATTGCTGGGTCTTTTAGCAGATTTGCCACTTCAGACCTGTCTCCAGTCACCATGGAGATGAAGAGCAGCTGTAAGCAGAGCCTAAGACAGACACTGAAATCCTTCCAGCGTAGTTCATCCACCAGCCCTTTTGGGACCTTTTCATGCATCAGATGAGCCACTAAGGAGACAAAAGCAAGATGTGACTTATCAGGGCTGTGAAAGAGCCATGAGGCAGGGCTGGGGATTGTCCCTGGGTGAAAAGCATCAGCTTCAATTTCTCTGGGAGTTAGGGGAGTGTCGAAGGGCTGGGAGGCGCCCCAGGGTGCAGGAGGATGCTGGTTGCCTCCCGCGGGGGTAGGAGGTACCTCTGCAGCAACTTGCTGGAGCCGTGCAAGGCTGCAGACAGACATGTGGCTTTCTGGTCGATGAGTCAGGTTGTGTGTACGTGATGTGGAGCCTCTGGAAGGCTGATGTCTGCCACAGAGCAGCTGGTGGGCTCTGCTCCGCCTGAGGACACTGCTGTTGGGCTGGGGTGAAAATACCGGTTTGCAGGCAGCGGATTTTTCTCTGCCTTCCACTGTTTCACTGTCGTATTTCTTTGACGTGAAGCAGATGAAATGAAACAACTTTTTTTTCTGCAATATTCTACGTTATTAAAATCTCTGTGCAACATATGAGCTGGGGAGGTAAGTGGTCCCCTGAAAGACTAATGCAGTTTTCTTATTATACTTGGACGACAGCCTTCCTACTTCACTATTCTTGGGAGACAGCATTCACGTCTCACTTAATGCAGCAATTTACAGGATTTCAGGGGGGTAAGTTGGCCAACAAACATGACATCGGTTTTTGGCAGGTTCCATGGGTCATTTCAGAATCTGGAGAGTCCCTTCAACCCATAGCTTAAATTATTAAGGGTAATCTAAAGGGGAATCAATCCAAACATACAAGGTCTCACTGGATTCCTGGCCACTAATTCAGGCATCAGCTGGTGTGTGGAACGTGTCAACTTTGTGAAAATCTTTTTGATTGCTTAATGCCTACTACTGAAGAGAAAAAAAAGCCTTGGTCCAGTGTTCACAGATAATGATCCAGACATTGCACTGATGAGCAAAGCTGAAAGTTATCCCTTGTATTATGGATCATCAGTGTGCAAGACTACAAAGTACTTTACACAATAACTGTAAATATTATATATTTCTAAGTATGCTTAGATGGATGAAGTTGGTAATATCAAAAATGTTATAATACCACTGCATAAAATATGGTAAAAATTAATCTGGAAAACTGGCTAAAATTTATGACACCTCTGCTCTAGAAAGAGGGGTATAAACTGGAACGAGATGGAAATATTATTTTCTTGAGGCGTCCAGAAGAGCTTGGTCTGTTCAGCCTAGCAAATCGAAGGGTTACGATCACTCCCTATGCATCAGAGGAGGAAGAACAGTTATTCAAGCTCCAACTTTGGCACAAGAACATAGATATAAACTGGCTCCGAATGCATTCAGGCAGGAAATTGGAAGAGGTTTCAAGCCATCAGAGGTGTAAGGCTCAGCGGCAACCTGCCAACAGGGAGAGCGACGGGTAAAAACCCGCGACTGAGCTCCATAAATTATGTGATTAGGAAATGTGGTTTCTTGTAATAGCAGTCGACTACTCAGGATGGCCAAGAGCCTCCTGTGGGCTCTAATCCCTCTTGGATTGTACCTCGATGAGAAGTTACGGCGGAAGAGGGACATCTGGAAGACAGGGATGCAGGTGGGAAAATAGAAGAGGTGGCTGTTCTGGCGGGGAGGCAGAAGCTTGGGACACAGGCTTTCAGAAATACTCTGTTTTCCTGCCTGCCATTGGATGGTTGGATAAAGAAATAATTGTGAAAGCCTTGAACTGGGCAGACAGCAATAGAAACGTGTCCTCAGAAGAGCAAAATTCCACACCAGGCCTGGCTGCGAAGACAGGGGAAGGCAATTTTGGGAGCCAGTTTGTCTGCTCAAGCTGGCAGTCCGACAGCCGATCTTCCTTGCACTGACATAAGTTTGAGGGCAGATGCTTAAAAATAAGTACTTTTATGATGTGTTCTTCACATTTTTGAGCAAGGCATGTGTAAATACATGTGAATGTGCAGCCTTGAATTCCTCAGGCCTGTGGTTTGGAGAAATCCAAAGGAGTTATAACATGCCAGCTCCAATTTCTGAATACAAGGGATTTTTGAGGATTTCTGTCTTTATTGTGTCTCAATAATAGGAGCAGCTGGTTATGGGCACAAATTTCCAATTAAATAAAAGATGGGGCCGTACTTCAGCTGTGGTGTGGCTTTCTGCACAGCTCTGGCACGCCAACATTCAAGACCCTTGTATGTGCCATAAGAACTTAATTCCCTCTTGCTGTCAGCGCAGTTGCTCTGATCGAGTCCCTTAAAGAGTTATGAAAATCTCATCTGAGCTAAAATTAGCAGTGTGAGGGTTCAGGGGACCATTTTCCTCTAAGGCAGCCATTAGAGCTTGGACCTCAAGAGCTTTGCAGTGTGGTGCGAAGCTCGTAGCTGTCATGGGAAGTTTATTCAGGGGCCAACGTGCTTGTTGATTCCCATTGTGGAACTTTTGTAAGATCCATAGGACGGGCTTGAGTTATAAAACCTCCAGGCTTCATCGTTTGCTGTTCAGGTCACAAACTAAGGAAAGGAGAGAGAACCTACAGTGAACATGCATTTACACCTTACCTAAAGATACCCACTTTCACCACCTTGGTGTGGTAGAAGGTACATTATCTGGGCCAGTTGTCTCTGGGGGACGTGTGCCTCACTTCTGCCAATGTGTCATGATGATTGAGTGCATTTTACCTTGTCCTTTCTTGAGCCCTATAAGTTCAGCAAACTGTTTCACTCCTCAAGAGACTAAAGCCTTGAATGCAGCAAGGAAGGAACAAGGCAAACCAAAGCAACCCCATGCCCCAAGCCTGCATAGTAATGGGGAACAGATAAACTAATCTGTCAGGTAGAGGAGGACAAAAACCCCTTTCCTTGGTAGATCCTGGCCCTGAGATCAGAGCTGAGGGCACTGAAGAGGAGCTGTAACTCACATTTGCCGGTGCCAGAAGCTGCAGCCACCCCTAGCTCTACTCCTCTGGACGCATGCACGCTGTAATATTTTTACCCAAAAGCTGCGTTTCAGCACATTTTTGAAAGCTCTCCAGTTTCACGTTGAGGTAGCAGTAAGTCCATCACCTCCCCAGTGAACTCTTTCAGTATCTGAAGAGCCTGGCAGTGATCAGCTCTTATTTCAAGGCTGGAGCTGTCTAAATCCAGCCTCCAGGCGTTGGACCGTGCCGAATGCTTGCAAGCAGACCGGAGCAGCAGTCCTGCATGTGATATGCTTTTTCCAGGGGTGATGCCAGTGCAGCATGGGTTGGGGGCAGCGGGGGCAGGTTAGGAGGTCCCTCCACCCTGAGGCAGAGAGGGTGGAGGAGGTGTGAGTGCATCCCTGGCTGCAAAAGGGAAAAAAAAAAAAAAAAGGGGGTTGCAAAACCGTGTGTCTGTGCTTTTGCTCCATTTTTGTGTCCTGGGGTGTTTGCCTCTTTGTGGTGAGCTGACGGAAGCTGGTAAAATGATTTAATCCTTGAACAATCTCATTGTCGAGGAGGGAATCAGCTGGTTTTGGTGGGCCATAGAAACAAACCCACTCAACTGGTGAGGGTTGCTTGGTTCTTCAATTTGAAGTGGTCTTGTGGTGGTCAGCAGAGGTAAGAGGCAGGAGAAGAGCAGGGAGTGGGGAAAAAAAAAAAAAGAGAAAAATGTTGGACTACACAATATAAACTCGTCCTGGGGCTTTATTCCAGCCTACAATTACAGCTTTTCCTTGTTGCAGCATTATTCTGGTGTGCTCCCCTGCGAGTTATAAATACGAGAGAATTTTAAGTGGCGTACCCAGGGGAATTATCAGCGATGATCAATGCAGCAGATGATCGTTATAATTGCTGGTGCTCCAGGGGACTCTGAGCGGTGCGGGAGCGGCTCTGCTGGTCAGTACCTTGCGACACAAAGACCACTTGTGGATGCATTTGAAAGCGCCGTTTCTGGCTCCTTTCCATCCAAATTTCATTTCTGCTTAAAAAAATAGAAAAATCGTGGCATGCGCTTTCACAAGTCTTAAAACTTGTGGATGTACGGCCTTCATTCAAATGTTCCTCTTTGATGCCAGCAGGAAGCAATGTTTCCGCGGGATCTCTCACAGACCAAGAGCTGCTCCAAAGGCTTGGCAGGGATGGATGTCGTTCTCAACTGGTGAGCTGCAACGCTCAAATGGCTTGGCTGCCATTAGCCGTGGGAGAGAAGTGCACGGAGAGCCACAAAGCCTGCCAGAACAAATAGGACTTAGGAAAATTATTTTTCCTTTGTTCCCTGCCTTTGTCCCTGCGACTCGAGAGCGGGTTCTCCAAGAGCGTTGTGGGGCACTGGACCGCTCCGTGCCGGGAATTGCACCCGCTTCCCACTGCCATGTGCCAGCACATTCAGGGGTCTGGGGGTGACAAGGGGCTTCTCCCAGCAAGGGCTGCAGGGTCTCAGGGGGGACCCCGACTCCCTCCCAGGCTGTGTGCCTGGCTGCATCCCTGCACTCCATAGACCCAGCCAGCAGATCCCGCTCTCCTCTCTGTTTCAGAGCATCTGGCCTTGCTGTAAGGATTGTTTTGCTTTGGGAAATAAATAAGTACTTTGTATCCTAAGAGGTCCACGGAAAAGGAGGATGTGCCAGACTTGGGCTAAAGCACACTGAACCCATTTTCCAGTTTCACACGTGCTGTCATCTATGGAGCTCATGTGTGAGCCTACGTGTACAAGCGCTTGGACCGTTTTGCAGACGTGTTGAGAGGGTTATTTGCCTGTGGCTTATCTGGGTGTTTTTTCCCCTTTCTGCTTTTCCAAGAGAGGCCGGCAGGAATGAGAGCAGTACCGAAGTCACCAGATTTTGTTTCCCTCTTGATTTTCAGTGCTTGGTGTAAAAGATCTTTTAAAGCCTGGCATGTGGTTAAAAAGCCAGCGCTGGGGAGGAGCGGGCAAGCCACCGGAGCAGCCCTGCTTGCCCGGGCCAGCACAGGCTTGTTGGAGCTGCTGGCCGCCTTCTTCCCAATGCAGCCAGAGCTCATGGGAGCTCAGGGGACAGAGCTGGGAGCAAGTGCAGGCACCAGCAGCCACTACTCCACACATCACTGCAGCTCCCTGTGCCAGCGTGGTACATCCCTGGGTGGACTGTTGGGGCTGAGAGCCCTGGCACGGTCCCAGGGAAGATGATGCTCTCTTGTGCACCGGGGGATGTTGGAAGATGTCGAAATGGCTACATTTTGAGCAGACTCCACTGCTGTGCTGATTTACTGTGCTGTGGTTAACCCACCAAGGTCCCCTTTTTGGGGACATCCCTGTTCAGGCACTGTGCAGCACGTAGACCAGCACGTACAGCCCTCTCAGAGCTCTTTGCAAAAGCCTTTCAGCCGGTTTGCTGTTTGTTTGGTTTCCTGACAGCCAGGCGGGATCACCCAGCTGGATGTGCTGGAGCAGTTAGGGCTGAGCAAGTCGGCACCCATCGCCTGAGCCACACCGGGACACCGCGTGCTCTTTGTTAGTCCATCTCAGCCGTACAGTCATCCCAAACAGCCCGGTTTGGTGGGTGTTTTTGGTAGGGATGGTGTACTCTGGGCAAGTAAAACCAAAAGCTGCTTCCCAGCAGCGATTCGTGGCGTAAGAAACATGGTATTTCCCCTCTGCTTCCTTTAATTCACTGATCAAAGAGATTCTTCATCAATGGCTTAAATTCACAGGTTGTTTGCAAACTTCTCCTTTCAGGAGAAGGTGTAAGACTTTGCCCACAAAGGTGCTGGCAAGGGGTTTAGTCTTTGCTCACAGCCTGGAACTGCCAGGAGAAGCTGCACTCTTGCCTTTATTTAGCGGGGATGGGGTTGATTTGTAAACTGTCAGTGTTAAACTGGAAACACACCCCAAACGTAGGAAGACTGCAGAACACAAAGGCATTTGTAAACTAATGTAATTACTTTCCTCAGTGCCTTTGAATAAAGTTGGCTCCACTTTAAAGGCTTTTTCCTACCCTTGTTTTACATTACGATCTTTTCTTTCTCCTGGTTTCTTTCTTTTTTAATTTCTATCTTCCCCCCTGTGCCCTCCCTTTATAGCTCCAAGCAGCTGATAATTTCCAAAACACATATCATTTTTCGTTAGCAAAACTTGGCATTTGGACATTTGCCTTTTGAAGGTGAGAATAACACCCTGGGAAGATGGATATCTGCTCTGTTGGGTTCTTGCGGCACAGAGCCCGACCAAGTGCCTGGGAGACCTCCCCAGGGCAGGACAGGGCTTGCCGTGCTGGCCAGCATGCCACGACACCCAGCGCCCTGGTTAGCCCGTCCCCATGGCATCAGGGCCTCATGACATTGTCTGAAGCCTTACTTTAACTCAGCCTGATGTTTTCCAGATTCCTCTGAGGTTTCTGCCAGCCAGATGTGAGCAGAGGTGACAGTGAAGGAAACTGAGGGAATGGGGAACTGGGGAAACTGAGGATGAAACCAAGCCTGACCCCACACGTGGCTCCTGTGTGTTATGATGCTGATCATGGCCAGAGCAGATCTGTTGTGAGGAGAAATAGCAGGATATAGAACTGCTGTGTTATACAGCAGAATTATATAATAATAAACCAGTTAAAGATAGCAGATGATTTAAAAGGGATACGTTATCATTCCTGGGTCGTTGCCCCACACTGTTTTCCTTATCCAGCTGCAGCTCGCGTTGCAGAGCCCCTAAGGTCATTGAGGAGCCATCTGCTGGTGCTTGAGGGGTCTGGATCAGGCCCCTTGGCCGCAATGGCCCTGCAAGGCTCACCAGCTACAAAGGCTTGTGCGTGCTCCGAACCGAAGCTGGAGTTATTTCATGGAAAACGGTGACCTTTTGTACAAAAGCAAAGTGCAGACTGAGCAGTTTTAGTTTTCCAGTGAGTTAACATTTTCTGCAGGCCTTTTCCTTAAAAAGCCAGATTGATCAGAGAATCCCTCCCTTTTCTTCTTTATTTTTCCTTATTTTTGAATATCCCAGCTGGGCTGTGCCAAGGCTGCTCACTTGTGGGGGTTTGGAAATGCTGTCAGCTGGGGCAGGGGATGCTGCCATTCTGCACCTCATCCTTCCCAGCCTCAGCTCTCCCATGCAGGAAACCAGGTGCATCCCATGGGGAATGGGTGATGGATGAAAAAACGTATTTGCACAAGCCTGGATTAACATCAGCCTAGGCAAAAGGCATCCTTCTGCTTGGCATCTTCACTGTGGCTGGACCTCTTGGCGTGATGCCCCAGGTAAAAAGATCTGTGCATCCTCCTGGTTTGGGTTCGTCCCCAGAAGGGGTGGTGGGTTTAAAGTCAATAGCAAAAGCCACCAATAGGTGTAAGGAAGGGTTTTTTTCCCCCTCGACATGTCCCAAGGGCACTGGGCAAAGACTGGAAGCTGCCTCCACTCCATCCCCTCAATGACTACCCATGCAGAAGGTCCCCTTGGCTGATGCGGATCCAAAGCAAACCTTTTCAGGTTATTTCAGGCAACAGAACGCAGGTTGGAGCCTGTTGTATTTATTTTGTTTTGCTTTTCAAACCAAATTGCCCATCCCTGCCGAGCTATGTTGCTGGTGTGATGGGAGCCAGTTCCTGTAGTCCTGCTGAGACTAAATGGAAAACTTCCCAGCGGAAGCAGGAATGGAGCGAGGCATGTAAGTCCTGCTGCGTCGGACTCCGGGAAGGCAGCTCCCGGGCTGCCAGAGGAAGAACTTGCATCCCTGATTTTCGCCCAGGGTGAGCGTCTCATAGCTCATTGCTTTAGGGACCAGAGCAGCTTGATGGAATTTGGCAGCTCTTCATAAAAAGTAAAGTCATTTCTGGTCTCTGCCAGCGTCACGGACTCTGTGGGAAAAAAAAAAAAAAACACCTCGTCATCACAAGAAACGAAAACACAAACCAACAAGCTGAGCATGGGGAGGTGAGCAGCCTGTTCACACGTGGGGAATTTGGCTGAGAGAAGTCAGCAGGCATTGGTGGTACCGGCCAGGAAGGCACAGCCTGGTAGCCCAGTAAAAGGTATGGCAGCCAGGACATCGCCCAGAGATTTTCAGCTGAGACTTCTGCTATGGACTAGCTTTATAAACCTGGGAAATTCATTTAACGTCGTTATGCTGCAAATAGTCCTTTCCAGTGCATATATTTGCTACCTCCTGTAGCATGCCATAAGAATTTAAGTGTTTTTAATGTGCTTTGATGTCCCTGCGTGAAGGATGCTCTATAAATGCAAAGTAAGTATTCTAATGTATGTAGTTTGTTTTCTTTTTAACATAACAAAATCCTTAGCAGCCTTTCTTTCTTTGACAGTTTCCATAGCTGGTGGGTTTGTTTCTGCCGTGCCTTAGCAAAACAAATTTAGGGTTTCGCAGTGGCATATGCTCAGCGTGTTCCTCAGCTTCATGACCCAAGCAGTCCCCTTCTTGTCAGCACTGCAGAGTTACGGGTGCAAATCTGCTAAAAAATCTCCCTTTCTGCAAAAGCTGATGACGGGGAAAGGTGGATGTTAGGGTTTGTTTGGGGAGGAACCATAAATTAAAAAGAAAAGTAATTGCAAGCACTGGAGCAGCCCCACTCACAGGTAGCTCTGAACGATTGAGCTGGGATTGAGCTGAATGCAGTGTAATTATTCTTGAATAATGGCAGATTTGGATATTTTTTCTAGAATAAGAAGTGATTTCTCCCTTTTGAAGGTAACTCCCGGTATGAGCCACTCCCAGCAGCCTGCAAGCCCATGGACAACCTCCCCTGCCAGCCAGCCCTGTGTGACCTGCCTCTGCCTCCCCATCCCTCCCAGTGACCCGCGGTGGCTTGTCATCCCACAGACACTGTGGGGCTGTGCGGGCAGAGACAGCTCCTCCGGGGAAAGCCAGCCCAGGTGGTGCTTTCTAGGCCAAAGCCCAAAACATACAGCGAGGGGGAAAAGCTGGTCGGAAGCTGCCGCAAAGCAAGTGTCATTTGGGAAAAGCCCTGCAAGAGCTGCGGGCAGTGCAGCCGCTCTGAAATGAATTGCTGCAGGATCTGAGAGCCAAGGGAACCTCTCAGGGGGGTTCATCCCAACCACTGCAAAGGCAGAAAGCTGTTTGCACCAGGAAAACAGTTTGCATCTCTCTAGCCAAGTGCAGATGTTAGGAAGCCGTCCAGCCCTCTGTTCCTGCCCGAGTATCTGGAGACATCCTGGGCTGCAGAGACTCCTGATCCCAGCCGAGCTTTCCCTTACCTTTACCTTCTCCCGCTTCTTCCCAAGCTGTTTGGCGTCACCGTGGTCATTTCAGAGCTGATCCTCACCCAGGGAACCCCATCCCGGTGCCTGGCCCGGCCCTTGAGTATACGTCCCAGGTGTGGCAGTCGGAGGAGAGACGCTGGGGTTTGGGGTGTGCTTCCTCTCCGGGCCACCACCAGGCTTCTCCAGCGCCGGGGCACACCGTGCCCCACCACACTGCCTTTTTTAGTAGCTGATTTTTAATTATACGCTCTGAGACGAAAGGAAAAAAAAAAAACAAGCCTTCCAACAGATTTTTATCTGCTGTTTATTTCCACAAATTGCTGGAGAAAAAAAGCCTGGAGGGTTTTGATGGAGGTGGAGGCTGAGATAGCCGGCAACACGGAGGCTGCCGGGGTGCAGCCTTTTTAACCTCCCCTGCTGAGGCAGGTGCCGACACATCCCCGCAGCCGGCGAAACATGCTCACTCTATGGAGGCTGACCGAGGAAACGGTAACGAGCTTTGCCAGGGCTGCCACCCCTCTTTCTCAGGGGAGAAAAGGCATTAAAACCAAAGCGGCGACTTGGCTGCGTTTCCCCACTGGAGATCATGGAGAAGACCCAGTGCCCGCTGGCTCAGGGGTGGCTGCTGGTCAGGCACGGGGGCACTGGTTTGGCCAGGGAGCCCCACTGCAGTCCCCTCTCTTGCTCCACAGGTGCACCAGTACTACAGCTGCCTGCCCGAGGACAAGGTCCCCTACGTCAACAGCCCAGGAGAAAAATCTCGCATAAAGCAGCTTTTACACCAGCTGCCGCCGCACGACAATGAGGTTAGTGACCGAAAAGTGTCCTCGGACATCCTCAGGGCTGCAAGTGTGGGGGGGACCCACCTCCTGGGGTTGCTCTTGTTGGAAGCGTGGCTGGTCCTTTCCCAGCTCTTTCTACTTTTTCAGGGAGGTTTTACTTGGAATTTGGTCCTGTTGCTACTTAAGTGCCGTGTTTGCTCCCTGCTTGGGTTGTGTTAGAGGTGGGGAGGGAGATGTGTGTTTCTAAAGTTAACATTTTAAAAACCGTCTTTCTCCAGCTCTCTGAAATAAAAGCGCTTTCTCAGCCCTCAGAGGCCAAAACCATGTTAGAAGTGGCTTGAAATGCTGTTGAGACCAGCTAGAGCCAGACCAGAAGTTGCAAAAGCCTTTTCCCAAGCACTGCTTCTGACCCACCTTGGGAGTGGGAGTGTGTGTGCCGAGGAGGGGTTTCTCTCAGGCTGGGAGAGTTGGCAAACCAGAGGCTGAGTCAAGACCAGTCAGAGCGAATAAACCTTCTTACGTCTTGCATGAAAAATATGAGGCATGAAAAAAGGGTCCGGCCTTTGACGTCCTGTTCTCACCAGTGAGAACATTGGTTTTTCACAGCCCGCAAAATTTCCCNCGGTGAAAACAAAACAAAAAAAAAAAAAAAAAAAAAAAGAGTTTTGTGCTGCTTTCTGAAGAAGCCGCCTTGGAAAATACATGCAGGTAACTTGTTTGATCTAGGTCAGATTTTAACGAGTTTGCCTGCACGTGGCTGAGTGCCACGGGCACAGCGTGGTGCTGCCAGCACTGGGGGGGGGATGCGGGGAAGAAGTGCTCCAGGCACTCGGCAGGGGCTTCTTTCTTCCCCTCCACCCTCGGGCCCCGACCTGCCTGCCTCCCCTGGCAGCCACTGGAGGCACAAGCCTGCATGTATTTTCTGCAAATTGCTGGATTTTGCATCCGCTTTCCCCTCGTGCTCGGTTTTGCTCCTTTGAAAGTCCCAGATGTGTTGGTTGCTCGCATGAATAATCCTGCTGGGCTCCATGAGCCTGCTCTCCAAAGTAACGGAGGCTGGATTGGGCGCTGTTGCTCCACGTGGCCACCTTGGCTCTTCAGAAGGATTCTCTGTTGAGATGCCATCAGCCGAGAGCTAAGCCTGCAGGATGACAATAGCCAGGAAAACCTCGCAGTTTCATAAGCTTCATGGAAATTGCATCGTTCATGGTTTATATCCTTTTAGTTTCCTTATTTCCTTAATACCTTCCAATGCAGAGGTTTTGCAAGTATGTAAACTTGAACCTATGCTGGAAGAACAGTTTGAGTTCTCAAATAGCTGGAACTCCCTCATTTACACAGGGAAAACTGGCTGCGCTCTGCAAGTGCCAGTAAGATGTTGAAGCTGTTGTAAGACTTCTGCCACAAGGAGAAAGCACAAAAACCATCGGTCTGATTGCTGGCTCTGGGTGAGGCTCAGAGGATCCAACTTTTAAGACATTCCTGCAAACCTTGTACCCGAAGAGCAACCTTCCCCCTGCCTGTTCTTCTCATCTCTACCTCTTGAAATTTTGGCCAAACCATGGACTGACTGAAGCCCAGATATCTGTGTTTCTCCAGACTCCTAAGCCAAGGAGGGAGTCCATTTGGATAACTCCCCTGGCTGAGGTTTGCAGAGCCCGTGGAGCTCTGGCTCACTGGCCAGGGAGCCAGGGACACCCCTAACACCGAGCATCGCTTGTGTGTTTTAGGTCCGCTATTGCAATTCATTGGATGAGGAGGAGAAGAGGGAGCTCAAACTCTTCAGCAACCAAAGGAAGAGAGAAAATTTAGGGAGAGGCAATGTCCGTCCGTTCCCTGTAACCATGACGGGAGCCATCTGTGAGCAGGTGGGTAGCAGGTGATGAACTGGCTTGAGCGGGGTGGCTTTTTAATCACCGAAGTGAAGTGAAGCTCA
Source organism: Pedionomus torquatus (assembly GCA_013398155.1). NCBI lineage: Eukaryota > Metazoa > Chordata > Aves > Charadriiformes > Pedionomidae > Pedionomus > Pedionomus torquatus. Next base: position 29,594 of record VZRU01004834.1, on the reverse strand, counting down.
TGGGAGCAGGACCTGCCCCATACTACCTGCCAGCTATGGGTACTGGGGTCCTTCGGGTTGCTTGCCAGGAGCACTCCATGGTATTTGATGTGGAGCAGCCCCTTCAACTCCTGGCCTTGCAGAGGGGGGAACACATTCATGTCCCAGCCATAAAATGCAGATGAAAAAGGATTAAGAGGCAGCAGAAAAGGAGCTGTGAATCAGCACCTTCATCTGCGATGGTTGTGAAGCAGCTGGCTGGCAAGGGACAGCACTGGGTTCCCCAACCCCAGTTAAACACCCGCTTTTCTGGCAGTGCGGGGGCCAGATCAACGGAGGGGACATGGCTGTCTTCGCCTCACGTGCGGGGCACGGCGTTTGCTGGCACCCTCCCTGCTTCATCTGCAGCGTCTGCAACGAGCTGCTGGTCGACCTGATCTACTTCTACCAAGACGGGAAGATCTACTGCGGCAGGCACCACGCCGAGTGCCTCAAGCCCCGCTGCGCGGCGTGCGACGAGGTAAGAGCCGGCTCCCCACGGATGCTGCCTGCAAGGGATGGCACCGGGTGGGGTCCCTTGCCAATCGGATGCATCGCCCCCTCCACCTGCCCTGGCCCCTGCACAGAGGCACGCAAGTGGAATGGGATGGTTTGACTTTGCCAAGGGTCCATGTAAGCTTGTCCCGGGGTTTCACGTGAGGGTCTCGGGGATTTTTAGTCACAGTCTGGCTGGGACTGTTCTGAGATAGATCCTGATCTACACGCAGGGAGCTGGAGGGGCTCTCCACGAGCATTTCCAGTAACAGCACAGCCCCCGTGCTGTGGGATTTTAGTTCAGCTGTGTGTTGTGGTTTTCCCTTCTCTTCTGTATCCCCAAAAGAAGCCTCTGGTGGGACGAATGCTCTATTTCCTACAAGACGGTAGTGTTTGAGTACCCGCCGAGCAGAAATAGGCTTTAAGAGAGGAGATTAACTGGCTATAGGAAGCTGAACAAATGGAATACAAAACAAATATAGAAAACCATACAGAGTCTGCTCTAAGCATTTCTCAAGTGTCAATCTCTGTTTAAAAGACTGGTGAAGGAAATTGTTCTGGCTTTTAAAGTTATGTGGAAAACCATATGTACTATAAAAATACCATGTCCCATCTATGCAAGCGTGTAATAGTAAATATCCAAGGCTATATGCACTTCAAATATAAAGAGCATTGCTATATGTATCCAATTAAATTCGTAACATTACCAGTAAAAAAGACAACTCCTAACCATTCAGCTGGTCCTATTTCCTTGTGGCTTAGGCTGGGCAATTTTTTTTCATGTACTTTTTATCCTTTCAAATTCCCATATAAGCCTTTCATTCAGCTCCTCCTTTTAACACGCACTTCTTCCCCTGCAACGTCCGGCACTAATTGCGATAGAGAGTAACTTGGGGCTAAGAGGAGCTGCAGGGGAGCAGCTTTTGGGATGACCTGTGGCAGGGAGCAAAGCTGGGCCTCTGGTTTGGCTTTGGGAGCTGGGGTGGGCATGGGAAGCAGAGACAGCAAGAAACATCTACTGAAAGCATTTTAGATGGCTGCTTCACAGCACACCCTTAACTGCACTCCGTGCCTCGATTTCCCCACTGGTACAGTGGCTGTGATCAGCACACAGACTGGGGTAGAAGCAACAGTGAGGAGCCAGGTAGCTCCGTCTTCTCTCCCCTCCAGAGAGCTGCCACTTCTCCTTGTGTTTTCACTCACCCTTTGTGTTCAGGTCCCTGTGTCAGAGACGGGTAAATGTGTTTTAGTAAGTGGCTGCTCTGTTCTTCAAAAGTCCACCAGATCGATAGGTTGTATATAAGCGTGTTTATTACCCTGATCGACCCCTCCTGCTGATGGATGTGCTTACGAGCATGTTGCTGTGAGCTCTGCCTTAACGCTTTGTAGTCAGTGCGCTGACACGATCCAGAGGTATTTGCATTTTAATGGATTTCCTTACGAAGCGACGCGTGCCCCTGCTGCAAGCCAAACCACGGGAGTTTTGCTGGCGGGATGGGGGTGCTGAGCTGCAAAATTTGAAGGTTGTATGAGCAAAGGGGCAAGGCTGCTGTGAATGAGCAGGAGGCACAAGGTTGGTGCCCGTGTCCCACGTCCCATCTCTGACTGACTCTGCTTCACGTTTGCGTTTTTGTGTTTTCCCCCCCCAACACCCTGCCCCAGATCATTTTTGCCGACGAATGCACCGAGGCCGAAGGGCGGCACTGGCACATGAAGCACTTTTGCTGCTTTGAATGCGAGACAGTGCTGGGGGGACAGAGGTACATCATGAAGGATGGCAGACCCTACTGCTGTAGCTGCTTCGAGTCCCTCTACGCCGAGTACTGCGACACCTGTGCCCAGCACATCGGTAGGTGCCCCGGGGGAGAGGGGGTGGGCGGTGGGAGGGGAGCAGGGCAAAACCTCTGCTTGGAGGCTTGTTTCTGGCAACAAGAACTGTTGCCATAAGTCTTTGGCAAGGACTTGGGGCTGTGGGCAGGACTGGCTGGGGTCTGAACCAGCCCTGCAGCATCCAAACAGGCTTGTGCCTTTCTCACATCCCACCAAGAAGCTGGCACGGTCATTTGTTTGGTTAAACCATTGCTTATCCCTTTTTGTGGTCGGAGAGGGGAGGAATATCAGAGAGCAGCCTCAGGAGCTGCTGCAACTAGTGAAAGCTTTCTCTAGCCTGAAGTAGCACATGCTTTTTTTCCTTTAAACCTCATTTTCCTATAAACAGCCTGGTTCTTCAAGTCACGGATTCTCCCCAACCAAGCTTGCCAAGGGATCCTCGTGAGTTAATGATAGCTACTGACAGGAAAGATGCTAGTTCATTAGGCATCATTATTGTTTCTGTTTGCCTTTTTTAATCAACCCGCAGATAGATGTTCTCAGAAAGCAAGAAGTAGCGCATCAGAGTCAATCTACATTTTTTAGAACAGTGCTTTAAAATGTGTTTTATTCTGGGGGCTAGCTGTCCCGTCAGCTTTGGCGGGGGGTGGGAAGGCGGGTGGGCTGGGGAGCTGCCTCGCTGCTCTCTCTGATCCTGTTTGCCACTTGGCTGAGCATTTGCACACACTCTTGGGCAGCCCTGTCTTTGTCCGTGGAGGTGAGCTCACACGTTCAAATATTTCATAGGCTACAGAAAAAGGAAAAAAAAAAAAAAAACACAGCAAAAAGCCCAAACCAAAACCAAAACCGTTTTGCTCTTGTGCAGCAGCCAGATGGCATGGGGGAGTGAGGGGAAACTCAGGGCTTCAGCAAAGCTCTTGGAGGACGTGTTTGCTGCGACCTGCAGCACATCCTTCTCAAAAGCTCAGCTGCAGAGCGGTGAAGAAGCAGCTGTTAACGCTTCTTGTGTGTCCCCTTCTCTTGTGCTTCCCCCATCTGCCATCCTCCCCACTGCCCGTCCATCCGGAGCCTGCTGACTGTCAGGTTTTTGGGGGCAAGATGCCTGTTTCGGTGCATAAAAAAGGACTGCAGCCATTTTGCTGCCGGTTGTAGTCACTGAGCGTTGTGCCTAAGAGCCACATAAATCAGAGGTGAATGCTTTTAAGACTTGCAAGGCTTGAGTTGGGTAGCTGAGGCTCGGACTGTGAAGGCTCTTCCTCTGTGAGATGGCTTCAGGGTACTGGAAAAGGAGCTGATAAAATCCCACCCGCTGTCTTGTCTCTCTTTTGTCCACAAGGGTAGCACTCCAATCTAGAGGAAAGCGTTTTGCTCATTCTAATGGGAAAAAAAAAAAAAAAAAAGAAAAAAAGAAAAAAAAAAAGCCACAATTATGCTAAAGAAAATTCAGCTTGGGAAAAAAATCAGCTGTTAATGTACTGTTCATTTGTAAATTATCTGGAGGCGTTCGGCCCCCTTGGCGACACAGCCGCGGGGGGGTGTGCAAGCAGGGACTGTGCACACGTGTGGCACAGCAGCCCACCGTGCTGGCCACCCCGCGCCGCCGCCGCTGTCTCTCAAGTAACGGGGTCTTTTTCCATGAGCAGCAGCTTAAACAAGCGCATAAAGGTTCTAATTGAAACCTCGGGAGGTTTGCTGCCCGAGAGCAGTGTCTACGCACGTGCTCCTCAGGGTTTGGCTGATGGGGGACAAGACCCTCCTCTGCATCGATTCCTTTCCTCAACCCAAGGGGGGCTGATGGGGGCAACCTAGGAAATTTGGCTGGGTATATGCTTAGATCCGTGGGGCCAGCTCTTTCTGCTCCCTTTTGGAGAAGGGGCCTTAGTAGGCAAATTAAAGTTACAATGGGGCTGTGTTAGCAGCAAGAGACAGGGATGTCATCTGCTTTGTTACATACTTAGCCAAGGCAGCACAAATTCCTAATTATGGTGCAGTTTGGAGGCTTTTTGTGTTTGTTTGTTTTTTAAATAAGCAGCATATTACTGTTTTGACTTCAAGGACTTTATGGGGAACTTCTTGCATTCCTTTGCTTTATGATCAGAAATATCCCCATTTAATACAAAATGGCTTGAAGCTTGGTTCTGCTGCCTTTCCTAGTGTTGAGTAACTCCTGAGCAAAGGACTTCAGCCTGCAAGGAATTATTGAATCATAGAATGGTTAGAGTTGGAAGGGACCTTAAAGATCATCGAGTTCTAATACCCCTGCTGTGGGCAGGGACACCTCCCACTAGAGAAGGTTGCTCAAAGCCCCATCCAGCCTGGTCTTGAACACCCCCAGGGGTAGGGCATTCACAGCTTTTCTGGGCAGCCTGTGCCACTGTCATAATGAAATTCTTTCTGATATCTAATCTAAATCTACCTTCTTTGCTTTTGAAGCCATTATTTCTCATCCTATCACTACACGCCCTTGTAAAAAGTCCTTTGCCATCTTTAGTGTAGGCTTCCTTCAGATACTGGAGGGCCACTGTAAGGTCTCCCTGAAGCCTTCTGTTCTCCAGGCTGAACAACCCCAACGCTCTCAACCTCAGATTTAGAAATGGGCTTAACTTCACATGTCGGAGACATCCAACCAAAGGGCTTTTGAGAGCGAACCCGGCTGGGTTTCGCTTAAAGTGCAGTGCAAAGTGATGTACATGGCCTGACTCTGTTGCTGTGTGTCTTCCTGCTCAAGGTATCGACCAGGGCCAGATGACCTACGATGGCCAGCACTGGCACGCCACCGAGACCTGCTTCTGCTGCGCGCAGTGCAAGAAGTCCCTGCTGGGACGGCCCTTCCTGCCCAAGCAAGGGCAGATCTTCTGCTCCAGGGCCTGCAGTGTTGGCGATGACCCCAACGGCTCCGACTCTTCTGACTCGGCCTTCCAGAGCGCGCGGGCCAAGGAGTCCCGCCGCAGTGCCAAGATCGGCAAGAACAAGGGGAAAAGCGAGGAGGGGGCGCGCAGCCCATGCAACCAGCTGCAGGTCACCTCCAACCGCCTCTCCACCGACGTAGACCCGCTATCCCTGCAGATGGATTTGCTGAGCCTGGCCAGCCAGACGCCAAGCCTCAACAGGGAGCACTTGTGGAGGAGCCGGGATGAGCTCTATCACTACGGGGGCAAAATGGAGCAAAGTCAGTCCCAAAGCCCTTTGCAGCTTCTCAGCCAGTGCAACATAAGGACCTCCTATAATCCCAGCCAGGTCCCAGGCTCACAGCCAGATTTATGGGCGAAACATTTCAGCAATCCGAAGAGGAGCTCCTCGCTGGCCATGAAGAGCCATGGTGGCAGTTTCATCCAGGACTGCAGAGAGGACTACTACTCGGGGAGGCTTCGCTCGCAGGAGAGCTACAGCGACATGTCCAACCAGAGCTTCCCCGAGACCCGGGGAAGTCTCAAAGTCCCCAAGTACGAAGAGGAAGAGGATGGAGGGATGCCAACGCCGCAGTGCCGTACCCGGCACCCCATCAATGCCCTCAAGTTCACAGAGGACCTGACACCCACCGAGCAGACTCCCCGCGGCTCCATGGAGTCCCTTGCACTTTCCAACGCAACAGGTATGTCACCCCCTGCTCCTGTCAGCCTGTGGCCACCCAGGACCTCCTCCATTCCATGGTGTCCTTTGTTCTCCAGGTCAGTGTCACAGCAGATATCTTCCCCATTATGGGAGTGACCAGCCGTGTGGGGACCATCACTCAGGGCTGTGGGTTTGCCTGCCTGGCCCCAGTGTGCCTGGCAGCCCCTGCTCGCTTTGCTTGCTTGTTTGCCAAATGCAGGGCTTTAGAGACGGCTGGCCTTTCTGCATAGCTCAAAACAAATGTTTTCAAGCTCTTTAATCCTCCTTTTGTGAAGAGAGGGAAAAAAAATCAAGGCCAGCTGCTAACGCAGAGGCAAATTCCAGCATTCTGCTCTTGAAGGGCTGCTGTCAGCTGCCCTTGGGGGCTAAAAATATTTTTAAATGCTTTGAAATAGGCCCAGTTAACCCTTTTTGCATGTTGCACCATCCTCAAGCATGTGACTAGTTAAAAGAAATTCTTCCCCCTCTATGCAGGGCTTTTTTTCTCCTCTTCCCCTCTGGTAGAAACTGCAGGGAAAAGCCAGGTGAGATGCTCATGCTGTCAGGCTGAACCCATTTCTCCTGAGCACATCCCAGAGTAATAATTCTCCATCCTTTCACCCCAAACGTGTTGGGGTTTCATTTTGTGGCCGCAGGGATGGCTGTGTGTGTAAAAATATGTCTGCAGCAGGGCTCTGGTCCACAGCTCAGCACTGGGGAGGCTCAGCCCCCTGCGCACACCGTCCTTCTTCTGCCTGCTGTAGTTTGTAGTACTGGATGGCTGGGCTGGGGAAAGAAAATACTGAGCCTGGTTGACTCACCCAGAGATGCTGCCTTGCTTTGCCGCTCCCCTGGCTCTTCTCTATTGCAGCCAAGCATTCCTTGGATTTGGGCAGATCCTGTGCCTGGACCAGTGTGGGGTGTTTGGTACCCGTTCCCAAGGGACCCCCATGGAGTGCAGGCACTGGGTGATGGGGATGTGCTGTCGAGCATCGCCGTGTCACTGGAGAGCCTAGCACTGGTGAAACCGAGCCCTGTGCTCTGCCCTGCCTGGATGGACAGGTTTGCTCTGCTACGCCTGTGCCTCCCGTGTTTGTTTAGGGTAGTTGCCAGCCCTGTGCCAAGCTGTGGAATGCTCTTTGTGTTCAGCTAGGATCTCCCTGACCAGCCAGTGGCAAAGCAGAGAGGGAGAGGAGAAGCTAATGAGCTGGAGATGGTTTTGCTCGAACAGCCTCAGATATCCACGGAGGAAAAATAGATGTGAAATGGTGAGGGAGTTGGGAATTGCTCTTTGAAACAAGGTTCTCCGAAGCAAAGCCATGCGTTTCCAAAGCCGCTTGTGTTCCTAAAAACGTGTGTTGTGTAAAATGTCGTCAGTACAAAAGAGTCTTGAGCAACAGCAAGTTCGGATGAGCAATCTCTGCGTGCTTTGGAGCTGGAGTGTAACAAGTTAGCGGGGTTACAGGTCAATAGACAAGAAACATGGCAATGCCTTCATATTAGAGTGAAAATCATTCTCTCTTCCATTTTAGAACCCCTTTTTTAAATGCTGGGAGGGAGATGTTCCAAAGGCATCCATCCTCCGTACATAGCCAAAGTATGAATTTTCTTACAGGCAGTGCTTGCCTTAACAACTCACTTCTTCCCTGCTTTCTGGAGCAGATGCTTAGCATGATGGGGCTTGCAACGAATTTAAACAGTTCCTCTACAGAGTGAGGTGATAACATTTTCATTAATGTGTAAGATCTAATAATTTTCCTTGCTCTGGGACCTGGCTCTTCTCAAGCTGGGAGAGCACTGTGGCAGTAACAGGCAGTTCCCCCAGGGCTCTGCATGCAATTATGGAGGACACAATTATCATCCCGTTTAATAGGCAGCATTTTGAGGACAGGGAGATTCAGTGACCTGGCCAAAGTCTTCAGGAGAGCAGGTTGGTGAGCTAACACCCCCTTGAAGCTCCCCCCAACACAACATGGGGGTCCAACTCACCCCATGCTCTACACACCCCAGTTCTGCTTTGCAAGAAACTGATGGGCATCCAGATACAAGGTCCCTTTGAGCTACTGGCACTGCACAGTTGCTCCACTTTATAAAGTAAAATAATTCATGCTGCATCCCACTAACATTTTATGGCATGGCTGAAAACGGGTTTTTTTCTTTATAGGGAGCTGGAGGGCAAACAGTCCCCAACCTGCAGAGCACACATTAAAAGCTGCTCCTTCCCTGGCAGCAGATTTTGCTGTGATGTTTCTATTACAACCTACCTACTAATTAGCCGGAGACATCAGTAAAAGCAGATAATACATGAGGTGTGCAGCGGTAGTCCCTGTCCTCTGGCCAGAAGGCTGCCTCCTGTGAGCAGAAGATACTTGTATTTGTAATGCATTCAGTGCCAGATGGGGGTCACCCACTGGGTGGGTCAAGCCCTGTGTGACACCAAGTCGCCTGCGAGACCCCCGGTTTTCACTTTACCAACCAGGCTCGACTTAATCACTTCAAAGCCAATTCCTCGTGGGTTGGTGACACCGTGTTAATGCTGGGCACTTGCCCTTAAAGGGCTGACCTGTGGTCTGCCGTCTCACCGTGGGTAGTAGTGCACCAGCAGATGCCAGAGTGGCAGAGGTAGTAGCCATGCCCCTCCTTCTGCTTTGTTTCGGGGTTTGACTCAGAAGGGAGTATCTCTGCTGTCCTCTGGTTTGCGCTTGTGTAATTGTCACAAATGCTGATGTGATTTAACCATGTCCATGGGGAAGGGGCAGAGTACCCTGCTGGTGGAGGGCAACTTCCTTCCATGTTTCTGTTTGAAAATCCCTTCTCTGCCATCAGCCAAAGGCTGTGACAGACTCCAGCCCCCTACATCTTCTTCTTGAAGGCTGAGTTCTTCTCCTGGCTGACATGACCATTAGACAGAGAGAGGCAAAGAACAAAAAATATTTCCTAGAAGATGTTCCAAGAGAGGGCTCATTTTTGCTGACTCTTATATTAGCTTCTATGTTTTATTTCCTTTGGCTGCTTTTGCTTTATTATTTTCAATGGCACTAGCAACAATACAAAACAGTGGACGCTGTAGCAGTGTTTACCCTATAATTCCCTTCATTAAGCAATAAGGCCAATGCTAAGATGGAGTTTGTCCAGGAAGCTTTTCTCATGAGGAGGAAACAGATCCTACCAGAAGATACTGGGACCATCACAGCCTTTCTCCCAGTGCTTGTGCTCTGCCTTGCTCGGCTTGTGCTAGCATTGCCCTCCAAAAAGGTTTTGCAGGCACTGTATGTGCCTAGCAGCTGAATTGGAAATCAAGACCTGATCTGTGCTGATTCCAAGCAGTCATTTCCACAAAGTGCCAGCTGGTCAAATAGCCCACTTAAGAAAGTACCTGCGGGCTAAATGTTATTCTCCGGAAAAAGGCTCTTTGTGTGCAGCTTGCAGAGAGCAGGAGTGCTTTGGAGGTAGAAATCATGTTGAATGGTGACGCTTGTATGCAAAAGGAGAAATAGATTTGAAGTATTCCTTGAGAAAGGGAGTCTGGGTGAGGGTAATAGCCTCATCTGTCATGGACAAAAATCCAGGGGAAAAAAATGTTAAACTGGTGCCGTTGCAGGGTGGAATGTGATTTCACATGGATGACACACGTTTCTCCTGTCATCTGTGTTGTGAGATGCTCAAAAGCACCACGTAGCTTGTTTTTCCAGGACCAAACAACAACTGTGAAACATCCAGAGAGTGGAGAAGAAATGATTTAAGAAAATGCATGTGAATCTGTGCTGATCCCTGCGCTCTGAGTTGCAGAGTGACTTGACAGCAACCTCTGTCTCCAATACCCTCTTCTTCCTCTGCCTGAGAGGCTGAAAGCTGCAGGGGAGGGAAGGAAAAAGCCCTGTTTCTCAGAGCCAAGGTGTATTTTCCAATAAATCTTCAGAGGCCCAGCCTCTCCTGCACTAAGAGCTTGGGAGCAGTTCCTGAACCCCTTAGGGCAGTAGTGAGGGTCTTTGGGGCTGGTCCCCATCCCTGTGTCCTCAGTAGCCCTTTATCTGATGCCCCCGGGTGCTGCTCTCCCCCCTGGGTTGGAAGAGGGCAGCTACCTCAGGCGCTTCAGCTGAGCTACACAAGCCAGAAAAATGATACATTGCCTGTTTCTGACATTTTCTAAGAAAAAAAGAGGTTCCAAGTTCTCCAGCACACTCCTACCACCCTCTTTTCCCTAGACTCGGGCAGTGCAAAACTGCTTCCAAGTCAGAAATTGGGATCCCTGGGAGGATATCTTGCAATTTGGAGACCCAGGCATAATGTTCTCCAAGCTGGAATGACCCAAGCTGGGTCATTTCGAAACCCAATGTGTGAAGATAGAGGTTTTCCATTCCAAAGGACCAATGCCAAAGCATTGTAGAACTGCCAGGAATGTTTCTTCTCCTTCTTGCCTGCCTTTTGTTGGTCAGCAACGGGAGGTTTGGTGTGCTGACCACGGGGACTGACCACATGCACGTCTTCATCCCTTTGGTGTCACGTGTGGATGTGCCAAAGCATATGGGGTAGTGACCAAACCAGAGGAAGAGCCAAAATGGACTTTGTGGAAAGAGATGTTGTTGTTGGAAGCAATGGTACATCATCCCCATCCTGGCTCATTGGCCGTCCTACCTTGTCTGGGGAGGAGCTGGTGGTGCTGGTGATGAGGGTTACAAGGGTGGTTTTAGGGTAAAATCCAACCCTAAATTGGAAAAATCCAACCTTTTTCACAGGCAGCACCTGTGTATGGACTTCTTTCAGAGAGCCAGATGGAAGGACTGATGATGTGGGAAATACACCCTGACACCCTTGGGATGACACAGGGGGGCACTCTGTGGGAGGCTGTGGGGACTGTGACCTGCTTGGCGAGGGCTCTGCTTTCCCCCAAATTGTTTACTTTCCAGGATTTCCACTTACATAAGGGTTCTGCTTTATTTCCGCACACCCCGAGGTCGCTCAGAAGGGAGATGAGGCTGAACTATAAACAAAGCCTGGGGCGGGCTGTTTCTCCTGAAGTTCTTTTTTAGTTCTCAGAGGTTGAACTTGAAATAAACCCTGTTTCAGGGGTGGTGAGGATGTGCCTGCCTGGTCCTGTGGGAGAGAGAAGGCATTAACACAGGGTGCTGGACATAAGAGATGCCACGCTGTCCCCTACTGTGCTTCTATAGCTGCACTTAAGCAGTGGCTGGGCTGGGCACAGGGCTTTGGTGCAGGCAGGCACCTATATGGTGCTTGGACGGTGAGGAGTGTAATGCACAGGTCTATGTGTACGCTGGGATAAATGTAAAGGCAAGAAGTGAGTGTCAGCACAGCCGTGTTTGTGTGCAATATCCTAAATCAGAGCGTTTTGCCTTCCCCTGCCAGGGTGAAGCCAATGATGCCATCTCTGCGGTGGGATGCTGGCTTCAGCCCCTGTTAGCCCAGCTTCACAGGGAGTTTAATTTAATGGGGGGGCTGTGAGCTGCTTCCCCTCAGCAGGGGGCTTCATTCCCAGCCTCACACCCAGCGTACGTGCTCGCCGTGGCCCCTCTGCTGTCGTGTGTCGAGTGGTCTAATAATTCATAATTAAGGCAACTTGCAGCCCCGGTTTAGCGAAGCACACAGGGAGATTTAAGTGCCTGCAAGTGCTTTGTTGTGGCAAGGTTGTAGAGGTGATGGTCGTGAGGAATATCTTTGTGCCGTCATTTTGCTTATTCAGTTGTTAATTCCCTCAGCAATGTTTTATGGGATAAACATGGTTCTTAACAGGGGTGGGGAAGGACTTCAGAGGGGTTGGTACAGCATGTTCTTAGTAAACCTTAGTGTTAACAAGAAACCTGCTTTGTGTTCTCAACACTGGAGCCAGCTCAAGTTTTATATCAAATGCCCGCAGACGAGCAACAGCCTTCACTTGTGCTCATCTGAAAAGCGCGCGTTTCCATGGCTCCAGGGTGAAATATTGAGCCTGGCAGCCCCACGCAGCGGAGAACGGCAGCAAAATAACCTGCTGTGTCCACGTGCGCCATGGTTCTGGCTCCAATCTGGCCACGGGACAGACACCAGCCAACACACCGTGCTGGTGGCAGCAGGTGCCATCTCTTCTCATCCAGTCCAAGAGCCTCTGGGGCAGCCGCTGATGGATGCGCTCAGTGTCTCAGAGCATCATTTTGCAGAAGGGAAGTCATAGAATCCTAGGATGGTTAGAGTTGGAAGGGACCTTAAAGATCATCAAGTTCCAACCCCAATGTCATAGGCAGGGACTCCTCCCACTGGAGCAGGTTACTCAAAGGCCCATCCAGCCTGGCCTTGAACACTTTCAGCATCCACAGCTTCTCTGGGCAACCTGTTCCAACATCTCACCACCCTCACAGTAAGGAATTTCTTTTTAGTATCTAGTCTTTCAACTTAAAACCATTACCCCTCGTCCTATCACTACATTCCCAGATAAAGTCTTGTGAGTATCATTCCTGGGTTTTGCACCCTTGGAGAGGGCTCAGTGATGTGGTAACAACTATCTCACACCATGGGCCAGAGCAGAGCTTCTGCTCTCCTGGATGGCCTCGGGAAACAGATTCTCAGGTTTCCTTGTTAGAAAAAAAATCACCACTGCATGGTGGGGTCTACCCTCACACACTCTTTCTTCCAGGTTAGGGCTCAATCAGGTTATTAGCTGTGTTCCCAGATGAAACACTTCATTAAGAGGGAGCTGCGGTGGCTGGAAATACATACTGGTAATTCAAGAAGATTGGGACTCAATGCATTTCATTGATGCAGCTCTGAAATGGCAAATGACTGCAGGAGAAGAGGGTCAGTGCCACCTTCACCCCATTCAGGGCATCGTGGGACCAGAGACCTGGAGCCACCCTGCCTGTGCCCAGGCATCTGCTGCCTTCGGGTGTTCGGGAAACCCTCCGGTGACAGAGCCTCCTCCTGGCTGTTTCTGCTGTGAGTTTTCTTCTCCAGCCTGAAATTTTTCTTGCAGGAGTTCAGCAAACCTGGAGAATAATGTATTCCTTTCCTCTTCACAAGCGTTTTTTCCTGCATTTGAAGGCTGTTGTTATTATATCCCCTTCAGCCTTCTCTTCTCTAGACTAAACAACCCCTGCGCTTTCAAACTTTATTCCTAGGTCATGTTTTCTAGATGAAATTTTTTAGACAAATGGTTATTGCTGTCCTCTGAACTCACTGCGGTCTGGATGGAGCTCTCCTGGCTTGCTCCCACTACACTTTGCTGAGGCTTTGTGGCTCCGGTGAGAGGGGCAGCATCATTTTCACAAGGTTAGAAAGACAAATCTGGGCCTAACCCCCTCTCACGATGCTTTACACCTTAAATTGATGTAAATGTAAAGTTAAGCCTCAGGGTAGCTTTGTGTTTTGTGCTGGTGAGAAGTCACATCCTTGACCTGGTGCCTGCTCTGGGCACCGTAAGAGCTGTGCAGACCTCTCGGTATCTGCAGGGACGCTATAAAAGCACAGCTTTACTCCTCAGTGAGCAGAAGAAATCCTTCGCTGCCATGGTGAGCAGATTAAAAACTGCTTCCCTGGCCCCCAGCTGTGCTGCTTGCTGGGTCATTTGCTAGTGTGGCTTGCAAAAAAAAGAGGCTAGTTTTTTTGCAGCCTGCCGAATCTGCCCGGGAAGATGCATATGACCCTCTGCAAGGAGCATTTCCTGCTCGGCCATATGGAGAAATGAAGCCCGTGGGTCTCAGGGTGCCTTTGCTGCAGTCCCCCAAGCACGGGCTCCTTCGTGCCCTGAGCTCGATGTGCTGGTGGTGGTGGTGTACGTGCTCCCTGCTGGATTCCTCTTGCCATCGCCATTTTCCCAGCCATTCAAGATCTTAAAATGTGTGTGCGTAATTATAATCAGGCCGTCTGGGTGAACAACCACAAACATCCCCTGGACCTAATAATCACTGATTAAACCTTGTGCTCTGAGCACGAACCAAACGTATATCACAGGCTTCTGGTCTGAAATTACCTTCCCCTGTGCTGACCAGTGCTTTGAAGAAATAAAAACAAAGCACTTGGGTGTGTGCAAGGGCTGGAGACCCCCATCCTGCATAAACCAAACCAGGAGCCTCTTCAGGATGCTTGTTTTTATCCTTTTTTGGTTCAGGAAGCCTCCAGGATGCTTGTTTTTATCCTTGCTGGATCCAGGACTGGGAGGGGAGAGAGGGCCAGGGTGGAGGGGTCTGATGGGGCTGGCCATGCCCTGGGGGCAAAGCAGCAGCTCGCTCCATGCGCCCACAGGGCAGGACAAGGTTAGCCCCTTTCAAATAATGCTGCCAAAATCCATCTGCTGATGCCGCAGAAGCATCCTGCAGTGTTTAGAGCTGCGTTCCTCTGCCAATGCTCGCTCTTATTGCAGAGCCGTGCCGGTTCTCCTAACGAAGGGTTGCATAAATGTCAACGAGGGCTCATTTTCTTCGGTGTCAGCTATTGTCTGACACATCTGATTAAGGCCACATTCAGCTGTCAGCAGCCGTGATTCACGTTCGGATCAGCTCTGCTGGCAATCCCACTGTTATTCCATCTATTCAAGAGGTCTTTGAACATATTACTGAGTTTCTTTTCCCTCTTGGGTGGCCGCTGGGATGCTCCACAGTGGCACAGGAGGGACACAGGGAGCAATGCCTGAGGTGACAAGGTGACAAATGGCATCACTGGGATCAAAGGCAGAAGGTAGCAGCTCCAGGAGGAGGTGGTTTGTGCTGGGAATCGCTCATTCCCGTGATGGGAGCCGGGAGCCTGTGTGGGACTGTCTCCAAAGGGTGCTCAGCAGGGTTGGATTACCTTGCTCAAGATCAGTGTGGTTTAGGAAAAAAAAGATAGGCATGAAACAGGCTTGAAAAGTGTGTCCTTTTTGAAACAAGAGACAGATTTTCCTTCTATTTTAACCCAGCCTCTCCCTTTTCCTTTGACAGTCAGGGATCGCCTTCCTCTGTAATCGTAAACTCCAGGAACATCCCCAATTAACAGCAGAAAAGCAAACGAGCAGAGAAAGGGCTGCAGAAGCTGGGACTCAGGGAGCAAAGCCAAATCATGCGAGACCCAGTGGCGGCTTGTGCTCAAGTGCCTAAAGCTCTCTGTGGTGCCACCAAGGGCAGGATTTGGAAAACCTCACCCATCTTTGCAGGACCTGTTGGGCTTTTTAAGGCTGAGGCCAAAGAAACCCTGAAGCGGCTGGTGAGCAGGGTTAGTGAGAGCAGCCCTTGTTCGGGTTTGGCAGGCAGAGGCTAATGCCGAAGGAGCTGAGCTCTCCATGTAATGTAAGCAGCTTTTGTTAAGGGAAAAGGAGTTTATTCTTGAATTGTGGGTTGGGTTGTTGTTTTTTGAAATGAATTTACAAAGTCGTAAATTCTCGGCGATTGCACAAGGGTGGGTGTGTCATGTGGAAAATCCTGCTGATGGTGCACAGCGCTCCCCGTTGGGTCTGCACACGGGGAGGTTGTCGGAGCGGGACGGGGAGAAGAGCGCCAAAGCAAACACTCTGCGTTTGATTTGGGATGGAATGGTTTCCCTTTGAAATAGCTTGCGAAACACGTCGTCCTGAGCTTGCAATGCAAGCGCCGACTGCTGCCAGTTGTCAAGCCAACGTGGAGATAGTCAGAAAATAGAGAACACTCAGAAAATGGGCCAAAGACTGGGGTGATGTGGGGTGCATTGAGTTTCTCATTGGTGAGCAGGTGCTGAGCAGGCACTCTACTTCTCTGCTGCCAGGTGAAGGTTTTCTGGGCTGGAGGAGAGCACCTTGCCAGAGCTCTGAGCTGGAGGAGAGAACCTTATGGAGCTCTGGCCTGGCTGGCACATGGAGGAGACCCAGTGTGCCACCTTCCCAAGCAGGGCAGCCCATCAAGCTGGAGATGATGTTGCTGGCTCCTAGAATCATAGAATTATTAGAGTTGGAAGGGACATTAAAGGTCATCGAGTTCCAGCCCCCCTGCCATGGAAAGGGACACCTCTCACTAGACCAGGTTGCTCAAAGCCCCATTCTACTTGGCCTTGGCTCCTGCCCACATGCAGTTCCCTGGATATCTTCAGGGACAGCCTGACCCTCCTGCTTCTTATGGGGACTCCAGCAGACCCTCTGGGGCTCAGGTGTTTCGTCACCTCCTGGGAAACTCGACTGCATGCACATGGCCAAGAGTACCCAAGGTGTCATTCTGGGGCCCTGTGTGGGGTGACAAGCCTGAATTAGTCAGTGGCCCCGTTTTCAGCCACCCCTGACATTGTTCAGTCCTTCAAATCGTGTTGCTGTTGCACAAGGTGTGGGTGCAGGATCATGGCACCCTAGTTATCTCAGCATGCGGGAGGCCTCAGGTTACCTCTGACGCACAACTCCTCACTGGCATCGCTTGTTCTTCCCATCAAGTCGCAGACAGTGTAGACATATGGGGAAGGAAGTTGTGAAAAGCAACTTGGAATCCAATTCAAAACACCTTAATGGTGTGATTTCCCCAAAGGAGGAACTGCCTAAAAGAATATTTTAAAAATTCTCTTCTTGAAAGGGCTCTTCAGGACAGCATCTAAACCATTTTTTAAAGCGAGTCTCAGGCCAAAACCAGCCCTCTCCCTGTATCTCTGCTGACAGAAGATTCTCCTTCTTAACTCTTTTTTTCCCTTTCTTTGCCCTTTTCCTGCAAAGGCCTCTCAGCAGACGGTGGAGCCAAGCGCCAGGAGCATCTCTCCAGGTTCTCCATGCCTGACCTGAGCAAAGACTCAGGCATGAACGTCTCGGAGAAAATGAGCAATATGGGGACCCTGAACTCCTCCGTGCAATTCCGAAGCGCCGAGTCAGTCCGCAGCCTCCTGTCGGCGCAGCAGTACCAGGACATGGAGCCCAATCTGCACAACCTGGCCAGCCCCCTTGGCTACCGAGAGCGGCCGTCGCACGGGAGGATGCACCAGAGCTTCGACTACGGCAGCGGGGTGGCTGGGGGCAAGCTGGGGGTGCAGGAGGGCCCGAGACATGCCCCCATGAGCGAGCGTACGCGCCGGCGAACTAATTTCCGTGATGATGACCGGCATTACCGCCCACACCGGCCCCGGCGGTCTCGGCGTTCCCGGTCAGATAACGCCCTGCATCTGGCCAGTGAGCAATGCTGCCGGCTGAAGGAGAGACCCTCGCTGCGAGCCAGAGAAGACTACGACCAGTTCATGCACCAGAGGAGCTGCAGAGAGTCGCTGGAGCAAGGTCCCCGCAGGGATGTCTACGGCCACTGTCCCCGGACGGTGTCGGATCTCGCCTTGCAGAACCACTTGGGCGAGAGGTGGGGGCCCTACTTCGCTGAATACGACTGGTGCTCAACCTGCTCCTCCTCTTCGGAGTCTGACAACGAGGGCTATTTCCTCGGGGAGCCGATTCCTCAGCCCGCCCGCCTCCGGTACGTGACCAGCGAGGAGCTCCTGCACAAGTACGGCTCGTACAGCATGCCCAAGTCCTCCACGCTGGGTGGCAGGGGACAGTTGCATAGCCGGAAAAGACAGAAGAGCAAAAACTGTATCATATCCTAATGGCATCCTTGCCGGGCACCTTGGGAGAATGTAAATTAATTCACAAACTTGCACTGTTTTAGATCATGTAAGCGCTTTTATTGTAACACAAAAAGACTGGAAGAGTAGGGATTTGTAAGAAGGTTGTAGACTGGCTTCTATAAATAGTCATAATCCTGGGCACGGCGAATATATTTTGCACATCTTACTTTGGAGAAAAGAAAACAAAAAAGTTCACTTTAGCCTCTAATATTTACCCAGTAGTTTTTCCTCTTTCTCCCAGATACTGCCCACCTTTAGAGTTGTGTTTGTCCCTGCGTTTGGGTTACCGCTGTTGACTCTCAGCATCCGTTTGCCGGTAGCTTTTGCTTTCCACCATGTCTTTTGTTTTCCATTAGCCACGTCAGTAGGTCATTTGTCTCGCTCGGACAGTGTGGGAGCCTAAGTTATTTCCATGATTGTTGTAAATGCAATGTAAATGAGAGTTTGGAGAAAATATTTTTGTATTTTGTAATATCAGAGGAATTTCTATATCTTAGGAGTCACTGGGAAAACGCATGCACATTCAGAATTGTTTTCAGCCAGAGCTAATCAAACGGTACTTTGGACACACACACCCCCCTTTCCATTTCATCATCAAATTTCTTAAGTACATCAGTGAGAGTTTCAGTCGTCATTCCTTCTGAGGTTTGTTGTTTGTTTTTTTTTAACCCTTTTTTTTTTCTGTTTGTTTGCTTCATTCCTGGTAAATAAAGAGAATATTTTCCAGCTCATTAAATCTTGAAGAGGCCTCGGTAGCATTTTTGAAGTCTGTTCATGCCTGTGATTTTCAGGTACACTCCATCAGTCAGATAAAGGAATCCTGACAGCTGCAAAAGAGACCTTTTTTTTTCCTTTTTTTTTTTTTTTTTAATTATTATTAAATAGGAAAGAACAGAACTACCATGTGTCTGCAACGTTGTAAATGACCAAAGCCAGAGAAGGAATTTTACACCTCTGTAGAGAATGCTGAAGTTACTAAACGTTGAACTATTATTTGGAGTAAATAAAAGTGTAAATGGTGCAATTGTGTGATGTCAGCATGACGTTGTTTTGAATATAGACTTGTCTTATGGTGCTCTAGTCTCCTGGGTTATGTTAACTGCTGTTCATTACCAAGTGGAAGTCTCAATATTGCCTACTGCCTAACACATACAAGAACGACTGCAAACTGCTCCCGGTGGGCCTCATCCTACCCTGGCTAGTGGCCCAAGGCCACTGGTGGTCGGTGGCCTGGGTTGGTACAGCCCCCCCCCAGTGGCAGAGGGGGTCTATAAATAGGGCTCAGCCGTATTGTATTATGGTGGATGTGAGTTTGTTCTCTGTATGCATTAAACCATTGGGGTTCTGCCATCACAGCGCATCCCAGTGGATGCACCAGGGGGTTGGAAACCCATGCCGGGTTGTTCCCAGTGCTTCCCGGGAAGGAGCAGGTTTGCAAAAGGGGCTCTTTGGCACCCAAAGATGCAGGGTGGCGCCTGAGGGTGTTAAGATAAAAGCTGGGCTTTGAGCTGCAGGAGGGCTGAGAGGCTTAACTGGTCGCATCGCCCTTGCCCCACGTGCTGCTGACATCTCGGGGTGCCCCTGCAGGAGGAGGGGATGCCTCCATTGCCTACCGAAAGCAGCAGATGCAGAAAAAAAATAATCTTGAAGATGGATGTCTCCATACCACAGACTATTGCTAGGAATTTTTTTTTGTTGTTTGTAAAGGACAATGTGGTAATTATTATTATTCCTTTAAAAAGAAAAACAAAACAAAAAATGACACTTAAGTATATTTAAAAAAAAAAATGTTCTTTCCAGTTGGAATAAATGGAAGTATTCATCCAAAGAGAAGAGTCTCATGTGTATGTTTTTTGTTCTTAAGGACTATGGGTTGATTGTGAGTAGAAAACTTGATTTTTATTTAGCTGGTCATGCAGTAAAAGCGTAAGAACCACCTCAGCCTTGTCCCTGGTGTGATTTCAGTGGGCAGGGAAAGCTGGTGGAGGAGCACCTCTTGCATGACGTATGCCTTCCCTGTGGCTGATCACCTGGACCCATTTTTTTGGTGTTAAAAACAACAGGTCTTCACCTGGTTTAAGTTAATGCAGCTCAGACAAAATCCCTGGTGAGTCTCTGGCTTGCAGTGGGGGAGACTTCAACCCCTAATTTATAAATAACAGCCTTTTCCTTAGAAAGATCACAGATCTTGCCATGTTTTCCAAAACAGACCTGGTAGGTCGGGTAGGGGTATTGCTTTCAGCGACAAGTATGACACTATAACTACAGGTTATTATATAATTGGCATTTAATATGTACAATTTAATTCATTGTCAGTGATTAAAAGCACAATGAATGTTGCCTGTCAGCTCCGGTACAGCTGAGCTGCTCTTTGTACCACAGGAGCCTGAATCTCTTGGCAAATGGTAAAAAAACTAATCCCCAGCCTTTTCCCCCTTTAACTCCTCATTGCCTCTCCCCAGGGGTAGCTTAACAAGCTTTAAAGACTTTTGCAGCAGAATAGCAGCACCTTTTCCCGTGCAATTTTTCCACTGAAATCCAGGGCCCGCTGCCCCCCCCCCGGCCCTGCGTGGGCTGGTCTCACTGCTGGAAATGTCTCCGCAAAACCCGCTGTTTCTCAGCAGAGAGCATCTCTGCATCCCTGCTGAGCACCGGTTAGAGCCACCCAGCTCTAACGTAACGCTGGCATCGGGAGACACACTTGAAAAAATCAGGGGGAGAAAAATAGCTCTGGCGACGCTCCCTGCTGCCGGGCCATTCCACAGCACTACATCAAAGTCTCGGGTCACCTTTTCTAAGACAGACGGTGCTGGCAAAATAGTGAGTCAATACAAATTTCAGCAATAAAAGTACAAATACAGCTTCTAATTTTTTTTTATTTTTCATGTGGGCTCCAGAAGTCCCATATACTTCAAGACACATGGTTAAAAAAAAAAAAAAGTTGTTTGTTTTTTTTTTTCCCTAGCCTATTTGAGGTATGATTAACCATTTCTGACAAACCCACTGAGCTTGAGGGATGGAGCTACGAGTCTGTAAAATTTTGCTCCAGCTCCATCTGGCCCCGCTGGTTCACCTCTCTGTGCTCGCTGCACACGGGTGCCAGCACCCTATGGGAGCAGAGGGGGGAGCACGGACAGCCCTTTTCTTTTGCATCTCCAAGAACAGAGGAAAGGTGACACCACCTGAAGCTCAGGGTGAGTGTCAGCAGGTCTGGTTTCCCGGGGAGACACCAGGCACTGGGCTGGGGGGTCACTGTTTGGCCAAAGGACTGGGATGCTTTTGCGCTGGTGCTGCAGACAGCTGTGTTGCCAGAGTCAGCCTGGCAAACTGTCAATGTTGCTTAAGACAATCGTAATAAAATCTGGTCAGGTCTATTACTGCCACGGTTTTCTGCCAAAAAAAAAAAAAAAATTTTTTTTTTTTAAAAAAAAAA
>VZRU01004829.1:0-38854 GCA_013398155.1 Pedionomus torquatus | reverse complement strand
TGAGGGTGGTGAGAGACTGGAACAGGTTGCCTAGAGGAGCTGCAATGGCCCATCCCTGGAGGTGTTCAAGGCCAGGTTGGATGGAGGAGGTGTCCCTGCCCATGGCAGCAGGTTTCGAACTAGGTGATCTTTAAGGTCCCTTCCAACCCATGATTCTATAAAACAGCAAAAGGTTACAGCTCTGGTGCTTCCTTGTATTTTTGTGCTGTTGCACTTGCATGGGAATTGCTGTCCTATGTCCCAAATTTAGCATTAAAAAGTTTAGACCACCCAGCCCTATTACACTCACCAAAAGATTCCAAGAAGTTGGTCAGAAGGAAGAACAGAGCCTTCCGTATCTTATTAAATCCTGCACTGCAAAACAAATCTTGCGCCTGATTCTTTGAGCTTCAAACTTGTTCTTTTAAAAGCTTCCTCAGATGTAGCATTCAGCATTGATCCCTTACTTTCAACCACAAACAACACAGATGGGACTGGGGAATCTGTCTGAAACCCCTCTAAAAAGGTTTAAGTTGTGTTTCTGGGTTTAACAGCTTTTTCACTTCTTGTAGGACCTAGGATAAAGCAGCATATGTTTATTCTGCTTGTTTGCCTTTCTTCTCACTGAAGACTGGGTGTGCGGGGGAAGGAATGAAAAGGACAGTGTTTTGCAGAGCTTTCACTTGCAACAACAGCAGCTGCTGCTCCCTGTGCCTCCTGCTCTTCTCCAATGCTCTTCAACCCTCCCAGCTCCCTTTTCCCACTGTGTGCTGGAACAGCATCTCCACCCCCCTCCACCCAGAAACGGGAGCAGGGCCTGAGGGGAAACGGTGACTTTATGCTCAAGATATGGAACAGCTGCTGGAAAGTTCAGATGGAGGAATTCCTGCCATGGTGTTAAAATATGAAGTTATCTCATCGAGAAGGATTATGAGAATAAGTTCACAGTAAGTAAGGAACAACTAGAATCTTCAGACAGAACCAGAGGTATGCCCAGATGAAACATCCATTCCATACACTAGAAGAGATTCAAAATGCCTAGCCAACCACATCTGGCATTAACTCCTCACATTAGGTGAATGAAAGGGTTGAACTGGTGATGGCTGGTTCCAGCCTTCTTTAAGCTTGGTCAAAAAGAGTCAGTCCACACATGAACTATGGAGCTGTTTTCTCTAGGAGATACTGACCCAAGCTCCTCTGAACACTGGAGAAGTTCAAACTTGAATCTGACATTAGCAGCTCAGGACCCTTACATCTAGTCCGAAACAGTATGGATCAAATCATATTTTGTGGAATTTTCAGGAACTTCTGAAACCACATTCTGGTTCCCTTTCTGATCTGCCTCCACAGGACCTACTTCACCCTGGCACTGTGGACAGGAGGGTTAGAGGACCATAAAGGAGGTGACTGGAATTTCGTAACTCCAGACAGAATACAAGAACCACAGTACAACTGGGAACTGTGGTAAGTGCCCTTATTTAGGGCTTAACACCAAAACCAACCAGGAAGGAAGTTTTTGCCTCAACAAATAGAAGGTTTAGAAAAGACAGATGGCCAGAAATCTTGGAGATTTCTCTACAGTGGAGCCAGCAGTAAACTGCTGTAGAAATCCTTTATTTAGTTACAAACTCTTATCCAGGGCCAGGCAGGCTTAGCAACAGAAGCCAAATATTCATTAAGACCAGGAGTATGTTTCAGAATCATGGATAATTTTAATCACAGCAATATTTACTTTATGTGTGTAAATCCTGCCTTCCAATGCACAAACAAGGTACAAGATTGTTTACTTAAACTTGGCCTCTTTTCCAAATAACCTCTCAAAACCCATGTTCCTAGGGAAATGAGACCGGCGTTGGCTGTATATATATGTAAAAATAACTTCAAATCAGCTGCCTAATTTCAGGGCTTCAAAAGCATAAACTTCACTTTTGTTTGAGGGAAAAGACACTGGTCCTGGATGAAGAGACTTATTGGACTTCTAACCCATTTATATGATGACTTTTTCTTTTCAAAAATCCAAATCCAAACTTGAAAGAGGTTACAAATAACTCAGCTTTGCTTAAACAACGGCTTAAGCTGTTTAGACACTACAGAATCAGATCACAAAGTCAAAATAAATCAGGTTTCATGAGTTCTGTTGCTCACAGATTTATTGGTCTGGGTTTTTCACTGCTCTTCTCAAAAATAACTGGACAACCAGTGCTACCTGCTTTTTCTGGTTTAGCACATAAGACAGACAAGTCTTCTTTTGCCTGTGAACCACATTTCTAAATCATCATTTGGACAAAGACACATGTCACATACATGGCTCAGGGACTGTTTTGGGAGTGGTTCAAAGGCAGAAGATAAAAAGACCCCCCCAGAGTTCCCACTTTTCTATTGCCAGGGAAGATTTAGCTGAGCGTGCAGGCTAGTGGCAAAGACACCCAGCGATACTAGTTTCACCAGGTCCTTACAGCTCATTTCATCTCCTAGCTGGGGATTCGAATGACCAAAATTGCATCTACTATGCCCATGTGAAGAAGCCTTGACACAGAATCTGCCTTTTCACAGCTTGTGAGCCACAGATGGGCCACCTCGGCAATAAGTATTTGCCTGTTGCAATATAGAGAGAAATTGCTTATTGTAAAGTTTAACACATCTAGCACTAAATCAAAAACTGTCACTGTAATCCCACTACTTGCACCTTTTCAGAGTTTCCTTCCCTTTCCTCCATTCCCAACTCCCCCACCTTAACACCCGCCCTTCACATATCATATCTCACTTGTTATATTTTAAGAAGTTTGGATGAAGTAGGTGGGAAGTCACAAAGGATGGTGTGTTCCCCAATTATCCACTGGCATAAATTTTGTTAGCCATTGACTCAGAGCAAAGTCTTTTAGCTTTCAGACTCCTTACATTTTCTAAAGACATGATGATTTCTGCATTGCTCTCAAAACACCCAGCATATCTCGGTTCCAGCTTGCTTTTCTTTGCCTTGTCTGCTGAGTAGCACCTTTTCAGTTTTGGGCAGAAGAGTTAAAAAAGGAAAATACATACATAGAGCAAAAAGATGAGATTAAGTCAGGGAGAGAAAGGGACTCTGTGGAGTAGAGATCAAGAAAGGAAAGGAAAGGTAAGAAAAAGGCTAGGACCCAAGTTGGGAGAGCATAAGATTAAGAACATACATCTCAGAGGAACAAGAATCCAATCACCATTTTAGACAGAAAATACCATATTCAAGATACTTCTTAATAGACCTGTTTTATTCCCTGAATATACTAAACCATCTTTTATTTGACATTTTTCCAAAGAAAATCCCAGGCCTTTTGTCCTTTGGGCTAGGGTGGATAAGCCAGGTAATTTGTATGTGCCTATTAAAGCAGGGGGATGCTGAATTTCCTTTGCCTTGACCATGCAGTGAGCCACATTCATAAAAAGATGTTTATATACAAAGCCAGGGATAAATGTTTATAAACGTGTTTAAATACAAGTCATGTTAAAAGGGCTTTAATAAAAGGAGAGAGAGGTTTGCTGACGACATCAAGCTCAGTGGTGCAGTTGACACTGGAGGGAAGGGATGGCATCCAGAGGGACCTGGACAGGCTTGAGAGGTGGACTAATGCAAATGGCATGAAGTTCAACCAAGCCAAGTGTAGGGTCCTGCACATGGGATGTGGCAATCCCAGGCACAAATACAGGTTGGGCAGAGAATGGCTGGAGAGCAACCCTGAGGAGAAGGACTTGGGAGTGCTCGTGGATGAGAAGCTCAACATGAGCCGGCAGTGTGCGCTGGCAGCCCAGAAAGCCAACCGTGTCCTGGGCTGCATCAAAAGAAATGTGACCAGCAGGTTACAGGAGGTGATTTTGCCCCTCTACCCTGCACTTGTGAGACTCCACCTGGAGTTCTGTGTCCAGCTCTGGAGTCCTCAACAGAGAAAGGACATAGAACTGTTGGAACAGGTCCAGCATGAGGGCCATGAAGATCAGAGGGATGGAGCACCTCTCCTATGAAGACAGGCCGAGGGAGCTGGGGCTGTTCAGCCTGGAGAAGAGAAGGCTCCAGGGAGACCTTCTAGCAGCCTTCCAGTATCTGAAGGGAGCCTACAGGAGAGCAGGAGAGGGACTCTTCTTTAGGAAGTGGAGTGATAGGATAAGGGGTAATGGTTTTAAACTGGAAGAGGGAAGATTTAGATTAGAAGCCAGGAAGAAATTCTTTACTGTGAGGGCGGTGAGGCACTGGAACAGGTTGCCCAGAGAAGTTGTGGATGCCCCATCCCTGGAAGTGTTCAAGGCCAGGCTGGATGGGGCTTTGAGCAACCTGGTCTAGTGGGAAGTGTCCCTGCCCATGGAACTCTATGATCTTTAAGGTCTCTTCCAACTCTAACCATTCTACAATTCTATGATTCTATGAAAGATAAACTTTCAGTTAGAATAACTTTAAAATTAACCTTGTTAGGTGAACAAATATTTACAAAAACTTACTAATGGGCACAGTAGCAGAGCACCAGCTGTCTGGAGAACTGAGTAGTGGTAACATACAAGCATCTTCTAGACTGCTCTGTCAATAGGCTTTCATCTCAGCCTTCAGCCTGACTGGGCCATTGCTCACTGCGGCTGACTTAGACTGGGAATATTTTTACGGAGGACTGCTATAGCAATACGAAGTGCAGCAACATCTGGGAAAACAGTAGCTTCCATACAGTTTTAATTCAAATACTGAAATCACACAGAACTGTAGCTGAAAAATCATCAGGTGCAAGAGTGAGATCAGACTGTGAAACACACAGAAGGTCTAAGTCAAGCCTCACACCATACCCTAACAGCGGCCAGGCAAAGAGGCAGACCTGCTTCTTTCCCAAAATCCACAACAAAGTATCTAAGATTTAGGTCAGTAAAGAAGCATCTTTCAAGTAGATGTGGTCACTATGCCAGCCCTTTACAGGAATTAATACAGTATTTCATGAGGACAACTTTCTGTCTACCTATTAATATCAATTGAGATTCAATTTTCTGTAACCAGCCTTCCACTATGAGGTTTGCAGCCAGAGATTTATTATAAGGAGTAAAGATAGGACTCTGCTGTCTATTTTGGTAGTCTCACTATACTTAGCTGTTAATTAAATCTGGGAGCACATAGGGATAATGACAAGTGCCCACAGACTAATTTAGACAGTTAGCATTGCAACAGGAAGCCGCACACTGCCTATTGAAAATACATGACGAGGATATAATATCCCAAACGCTAACATAATTGAAGAGGAATGACCAGCAACCTTTTACATTTACTACTGTCTTGTCACAGCTCAAGCTTCATTTATGCAAGATATTTAGCCTGATATGAAATAGTACTCAACACTGAACTCTGCTGCTGTTTACAAACATGTTAGCCTGCTGAGACTAATTCCTTCCAATTAAAATTTTGGAGACTTCTCTAGGAAAGTAAAGGATTTCAATGTTGGAAAACTAATTCCTATTTTATTTAACTTCATTCCATCCTAAATATAAAGATGGCAATCTTCTGCGCTGCACAAAGAGTTAAAAAATAAAATTAAAAAATGAACATTATCTCAAAAGGAAATTTTAAAACAGTGTAAATTGTTTTCTGCCTGTTCACAAGATCTACATCTGTTCACAGAGGGGATGTTAGTACCGCATCCAACAGTATGCTTCTAGTACACATAGGGAACACCTGTGTTACCTTTATTATTCCCCAAGCAAATTTATTTAAAGTAGGCAGGAAAACATGAGAGTATTTACCCTGAGCCTCATGGGGGTTTTGACTGCTGCCTCTACATTGTTTCTGGAACCTAAGATGCTTCTTTTTTTTAAAGCTAAAACAGTTTTAACTATATATATACACACATATATAAACATACCACACATGCCACATTTGTACGGGTGTATCTGTTCCCTAAGGAATCACCCTTAGTGACTGTGAAGCAGACACACCTTCAGTGGTACGAAGCAGGAGTTCCCCCAGAGAAGTCAGTGGGCTTACTCACACTACTCTGCAAGGGAAAGATGACAAACATGAGGAGAACTAAAAGAAATCAAAAGGGGGAAAAAAGCCCCAACCAAACCTCAAAGTTTTGACTAACAAACTTAGGAGGCAGAACACTTGCTACTGGAATTAGGGCTGCAGTCTCTAAGGATACCGGCACCAGCATCTTTCATCTGTCACTAAAAATTAACTTCATAAAAAATTATCTTAGGAGGGTGTGATCACACTGCAGTGCCTGGAGAGATCTCAAAGGAAGCACATGCTCGACTGTGTGATCACAGCAAAATGACAACGGTGTGATCTAAAAATAAATTGGGTTTTTTGCTCTGAAGCTGGTTTCTCCCACAGATGCCCAAATCAGAGCCTCCAATTACTGCTTTAAGGGTTAGGCAGAGAAATAAACAATCCGTAGATGGTACTTGTTTTCTGTACACCTTGACTGCATGTCAAGAAGGTGAGCTTGTTACTGGATGAGAAAGCATAAACAAGAGGTTTAAGGATAGACTATGCATTTGAGTAGGTACCCACTCAAATCCTTTAATATAAAAGTCCATTCTCAAACATCTAGTAACCACTGTTAGTCATCCAAGACAAGACATTTCAGATCCAAGAGTGTTAAAAAATGAGACAATGAAACTTTACTCAGCAGAGTATTTTTTCCAGTGAAATAAACTCTTTTGACAAGTCCACGGGCATAACTGCAAATGACTGTTCCTGGATCACAGCATTCATCCATCACTGTCTAGGTTCAGCAGCTATGCTAGGTACACTGAGGAGTTCATCATTAGTTTTGTATAATCCTTCCCACAGACCTAAGGACAAAGCAACTTATTTCCTCTGTAGTTCACTGAGCACCAATATGCCACTAGAAGAATATTTCTCCCTTCACTCAGCTAAAGATGAGCCTATAATAACAGTTGTGAGGATGATCGTAATTGCATGTTTTTGTATGCTCTTATACAAAACGGCAGCTCCCATTGTCTTATTAGAAAGCTATTTATTTGCTGTGTATTGATGAGTTGCATACTCATACAGGTACATACAGGATCTAACAAAATAGCTAACATTTTATTAGATTTTAGTAACATTACAGCCCTTCTTCTGAGCAAAGAGAAAGCTGTCTGGCAGCCTAAGCCCTGTTCTGAGGCACAGAATGGCATTTTGCTTTATTTACGTTGCGTTCAGAAGAAGGGACCCTCAATCAAAATCAGAGGGTTTTTTCCTCCAGGTTCCCCATTATAAGAGAACACTTGCGTTTCTTTAGAATAAAATTTACTCAAACTCAAGTATCACCAGGAAAACCAGCTGCACCAACATAACTCCCTTCCCATTTCCTAAACCCTTTTAGCAAGTCAGGGCACAGCCATTCGCATAGATTCCAACTGAAACTTAGTGCCTAATTTGTGAGGTAAGTAATCCCTAAAGCAATTAGATTAAATGAGCTATACCAGCAGTCTCTTTTACCAAGCTGGCAAGTAGCTGCATCTGAGAGCGAGCCAAACCCAAAAACTGAGTTACAGGATCTGCATCAAAAGTACTGTACTCATTGAAGAACAACATTTGAGATCACCCATTCTCTAACTTCTCTATAGCATTATAGTACCATAATGACTGATACTTTCCCCTTGAAATGACAACAACTTTGTTTTATACTTAACATTATTTTGTATGTATATTTACAGAGACACCAGCGAACAAAAACCTACATCGTTGCTTGAAAATCACCTCGTTTGTCACACAGTGTTTCTTAAATGCTGCAGAGTAGGTTGTTTACTTGAAGACAGATTTGGAATATGCAATGCTACAGAGCAACTACCCCAACACCAGCATTTCTGTGAAGCCATCAAGTGTTTACACTCATGAAACAAAATATTTTAAAAACAAACACCTCTGAGGCATCAGAATGCTTCACAGTGTGTGAGAATGTGAAAATGTGCTCAAAAAAGAAGTCTCGATTATCTCACACCGGACAGGAAAATATGCTAAAAGCCGAACTTCCAGAGGCAGCAAATTTGTTGTTTTATTTGCATTGTATTAATCTTGCCATTTACTAACATGAACAAGTATTAGCTTAAGTTAGTGCCCTGCCAAAGACACATGGTCCTATCTACCTTTCCTGAACATCCCAAATGTCTCCCTTTGCTTCCCGTAACAGCAAAACACATTCTGAAAGTCCACAATGAGGTTGTCCAACACACACATGGCTGTGTAGCATATCAGCTCGCAAACACACTGCATCTCAGAAAGAATGGGCTTTCACAGCTGCTCTATCTGTCAAGCCTGGGAAATGTTTTGGCATTACAGAGGGTGGTACTGCTCTAAGAAGGCAGGAGAGAAACACATCAGTGGCAAACCAGCTTAGGGAGAAGCTCTTGAATGGCCCTCATAAGTACTTTGCAGAATGGAAAAAACAAACTCCAAGTGTTATGAAGACACTTCCAAAAGTAATAAACATAATTTACAGCCCTCTTTAAGGTCTCTAATGACAGACCTAAAGAAAAGTACCATTTTCCTATGCTCACGTACTAACACCAGCTTATTCCTAGTCCTATGAACTCCATTCAAGACTGACATTACCTTCATCAAAGCTTTGAAACTCAAGTTTTTAAATCAACTACTCCTCTACCTCTACCTGACCACCCACAAGGAATATCAGAGCATCAGGCAAACCACTGCCCTACCACATTGCTGCCAGCTCACTACCATCACCGTGCCAGGACAGGTCTCCGAAGGTGCCACCTTGGCATGCCTGATGTACCAGGCTTCCTCAGGGATGAGAGACCCCATCCTGTGAATCTCCCTGTTCACAAACAGGTCCATTAGCTCTGGCAGCATCACTTGGTTGGGGAGAGCCAGTGAAATGGATCCTGTCTCACACAGCTGAAAGCAATGCAGGACTGATGAGGAGACACTCCCTCCCCTCAGCACCTGGTTGCACAGGAACAGAAGCAGCTGAGCACTCCAGGGGTGATAGTGAGGGGTTACAAAAGCCTTTGCACCTGGGTAGGCTTTTATTCCTACCAGCAAAATTTATGTCTCTTCAGTCAACATCTCTGCTATGTTTGTCCAGCATCCTATCAAAACGATACCCGCTCTTTCCACCCCCAATATCAGGAACAGCAATGTTGTTTACATTAAATCTCAGTGTAATTAACTGTGAGTAAAAGGACATCACATTCACCACATAACAGAGTGTTTTCTCCCCTCCCTGCTAGGAAATAAAATTCTTCAGTCATCAGGCCTCTGGTCTCTCTTCTCCCCTGTACCCTTTTAACCGAAGGACAAAAAACAGTGGGAAATAAAAAATGTTTTAAAAAATACAAACAGCACTGAAAAGACTAATAGGAAATAGATGTCCGGGTAGAGAGATCGGGAAACAGCCCAGAACACAGAGTCAGCTCTTACCTTCTCCATATACCTGTGAAAGGCGAGTGCAGAAATTGGAGACAACTACACCACCCTGTAGCCAAGCTCCAAAACCCACTTTTCTCTCCTTCTGATTTCAAACTGTGGCTCTTAAGCACTTTTCTCTCCAGCTTCTGTTTGGTTACTAATCCTTACTGCACAGGAAAAGGAGAGTTGTATTTCATTTAACCCCTTCAGCCTCTGGGTTTCTTCACAAGAGGTTTCACTTTTGCTTGGGAAAGCCAGAGCCATAAGTGCGCGCACGCAGGCTTTGGAATTGTTTCCAGCTCCTGTAGCCTGAGTGTGAGCACACACATTAGCTCCAAACTCTGCCCTAAGTTATTGCAGGGGTGGGGCCCTTTGTTACTAGTTTTATTTTAGCTGTAAGGCAGAATATCAAAAGAGAGACAGTTATGCACAGATCCCTTCTGCATTAATTTCCAGTAGGTTCCTAACTTTAAAAAAAAACCAATTATTTGACTTAACATTTACATTAAAGCTAAAGCCTGAATCACAGTTCACAGATACGGTTTTGACCAAAGAAAATTTGAGCTTAACTACAATTTGCAGGAAGATATGGCTCTGGGCAGAGTTAAGCAGACTCCTGAGGTATGAAAACACTGGCAATCTGGGTACAGACCTGAATTTAGCCAAAGACAGTGGCAACTCACGTTTCTCTATTTTCTCCTGTAACAAATGCTGTGCAATCCAGACAGCCTCTGAAAAATCCCATGAAGGAACTATTTAGCAACAGAAAAACTGTTAAGGGAAAAGGAATCTATTTGGATGAACTACAAGGAAAAACTTGTGCTGTTAATCATGTGGATGCTAGAGAAATCATTGCATAACTTATGTGTTGCTGTTGTTTTATCCTGAAAACAGATAATGCCCCCTACTGATTTTGTTCTCTGCTCAGTATAAAACAAATAAATATTGAAATACAGAGCTCACTGATCTATAAAAATAGATTCTGGTCCATCAATTATAATGGCTATCAGCATTTCAATTCTACTTAAAAGATATTATGATTGAGGTCTCCAGGATTATAAGGATAGCTTTAAAGTCTTGAGTTTGGGTCAGTCTTTTTGTTTGCCTTTCTGGTGTTAGAGTCCTTTCTCATCAGTAGTTCATCTGAAACCACGAGAAAGAGAAACTTGCTTTCAAAAGGAAAGCTGAAGCTTCTACCTTCAGGTATTTCCACATGCTGGATCTTCCAAGGAAAACATCAAGATGTGCAATGAAATCTCTAGAACTGGTATCGCTACTTTCTTCCTGGCCACTCTACTGCTTTAAATTATAAAATGAGACAATATCCTTAGCAACTGTTAATAAACCTAAACACTTACAGCTCCAAACTGAAAAGAAGTTTCTAGCAGCCTCACAAACGCACCAGGTGACAAAGAAGCAGTTTTATTCTGGGGCTACAACTCTTTTCACCCCTCTCACAAACGCACCAGGTGACAAAGAAGCAGTTTTATTCTGGGGCTACAGCTCTTTTCACCCCTCCTGGTCAAGCCCTGTCTGGCAACTGGCCACAAAAAGGTAGACTGTACTCAAATCCTACACTCATGCCACAGGGGACAGAATTCAGATAAAAGTCACAACTCTTCCACATGCAAAAGCAATGCTGTACTTTCCTGTCCAAGCTAATTCTGCCACAATAAACAAGGACAAACCCCAACAGGAAAAGCTAACAAAAATGGCGATACCTCTACCAAGAAGCAGGGGAACCCCAAAGGTTGAAAGATTTCACACATCCCAAAACAGTGCCTAACATGGTGGTGCTGACTCATGGCTACCTATGTTCCCCTTGTCAGGACAGGCAATTGGACAATTTAGAATATAGAGATTGTTGTCTTGCCCCTTTACATTCAAATTTTCCCTTAAGAAAATAAATTTTGGCCTTTGGACAAGCTGTAGGCCCTCCTTTTCTATCCGAAAGAAGCTACATCAGGATATGTTTTCCTTTATCTATCTGTTCTCTCAACTGGCCTTTGGCTACTGCCCACTGTCTCACTGCCAGCTGTCACAGTTATATCCTAAGCTGCGTGATACTTGATCCCCCAACAAACCAAAACCCCAACCCATGGCGTCATATGAATAAACCACACTTTCAGATCAGTTTAAAGCTTTTAACCTCTATCATGGGGAAGAAAAAACAGAAAAACCAATCCTAAAGGTTCAAAACCAGAAGGCAAAAGCCCACAACTCCATATAAATTTATAAATACCTGATGCTTAAAATTTCTTCTTACAGCAGCAGGACCCTCAATGAATGTTTTTGGAAATACCAAGCTTAGTAATGTTCTTGTGGTTCTTGTTGATAGTTAGAACTACAAGGGAGTTCAGAGACAGGGAAAATGTGACTGCTTGTGTTGGAGTCTAGCCAGGATACATCCAAAAAACAGCTGTGCCTACTGCATTAAAGCAAATACTGCGTAAACACATCTGGATTAATTTTTAACCCCATAAATACTTCATAGATAACCTCCTAAGATGCTGAAATAAAACAAGAAGTGACCAGACTTTTACCACAACTAAGCAACAGGAAACATTGATAAAACTCCTTTTATTAACAAAAGGAGAGAAAAATCTGCCCGTACTTCCTGGTTCTAGTAGCGACATGACAAAAATCAGAAGCTATTAGTTTGGGATTTGGACTGGAGGACAACCATTATCAGGAAAAGGACAATGCAAATATAAAGTAAACCTTTGCCCTGCAGTTCCACAGAAAGTTTTTGTGTACCTTTTCTCTGGGAGAAAGGACATGATCCCTGTGTTGAAATTGTTTTCAACACCTATAATTTAGTGAAAGTAAGATAATCCACCAATTCAAAACCATTCTCATCTCTTGATAAGACACAGTTCATTATGGAGAGAATACAGTCAGGATCACAGGCATTTGCCTCTCGCCACTAGCTCTATCCAGGGACTAGCCTGGAGGCAACGGCGTCTGGGTGTCACAGATGTGACCATCAGGAAGAAACAGTTGAGGTGAACACACAGCAAATGGATACTGCTGAACAAGATATCCCTTCTAATCCCATCTGTGAAGTGCTTTTGGCAATAAGCAATCTCTATGGGAGCTGTGATACTGGGATTTCAACAGTTACATGGCCAGAGGTCAGTAGTAAGACTTCTGTTTGCTTTGTTGTCATACTCCAGAAGTACTTTTCACAGGAACAAACCACCTGGATTCCTTACTGCCAGAAGCTGTTCTCAAAGACTATCTAAAGATTTCCATCCTTTAGAAGACACTGTCCAGTCTAACTATTTATGGCTGTCTAACACTTAGAACATTACGGTGGGCTGACTTTGGCTGGTCACCCACCAAGCTGCTCTATCACCTCTTGTCCTCAAGAGAATACGGGAAAAAATATGATGGAAAAGCTCACCAGTCATGATAAAGACAGGGAGATCACTCACAGTTACTGTCATGGGCATAACAGGGCTGACTTCAGGGAAATTAGGTGAGAAATAAGAACAAAGCTAAAAACACCACCTCCCCACCCCTCCTTCTCAGAGGGGAACTTCACTCTTCTACCTCTTCTCCCCTCCCCCGAGCAGCATCCAGGAAATTCAGACAAGACTCACACAGCTCCTAGAAGAAAAACTGGTCTCGGTGGCTTGAACATTTATCCAAAGAAGTAAAAGATCTGTATTCAGTTTGTTTAGGAGATCTGAACCTCCCAGGACACTGTTGTGATCAGGAAACCATGGTATACAGACACATCACAAACTGATGTCCTTGATCAGTCCCTTACTCTTTAAGAGCATGGATCTATGATGTTATGGTTGGGTCTCATGCTTAAAAATTGGATGTTTGCTGTGCTTTGATTCCAGATTAATATCCAGTTTCTTAGGTAAGTGCAATAGCCCAATCAAGAGAAACTATCAGCGATTCAAATACTTCAGTCTACTATTTGAGGCATTTATTCAGAGGATGCACTCAAATTCTTCTGAGGACAACATAACACTGAACAGTAATCTGACATCCCAGGTAAGTGTGTTGACTGAATGACAAGGTAAAGAAATAAAGGGCTCTGGGTTGTCAAACCAAGTCCACTGCTACTGGGGTCACTAGAACATTACACTCCTCCCATCAGGTGTACAAGGGCCTGAAAACAGGAGGCTTCAGCTCACTCTGAAAAGAATGTGTCATTTAACATACTGAATTTCTTCTTATTATTTTTTTTGAAGGCAGAAATATAAAATTTGATTCAAACTTTGATATAAACTTTGGTTTGACAATAACAGGATTCTTCCCAGACTCTCACTTGGTCTCGCAGGATTGGCATGTCATTTAGCCTTCTGACTCAGAGCATGTCAGTATATAGAATGAATCCTTGCCAATCCTTCAGGAAAAGAGCTCAATTTCATGTCCATGAGACATTGCAAAGTCCTTAGAGGAAAGGGAGAGACAATATTACACACTGATGAGCAACTGCTGTGCAAATTAACTGCATAAAAGCCTTTATCCTCCTGCAGTAACCTATACTGGTCTATACCTGCTCCAGAAACCCAGCCACCCATGAACTCTTTCAGGTGCTGAGGACTGCTGCAGAGGAATTGACCCTCTACAACTTTTGTACAGATCCTTTTACCAGCAGAGATAATTTTATTGTAGTTTGCCAGCATGCAGCCACTGAAGTCAGCCATGCAAGAGAGGAAACTGCAGTAAAATATATGGAGAATAGACTCCAGTATTGATAGGGTTATTGGCAAATAATTCAAGGTGCCCATAGATGGAGCTTTGAGGACTGCAAAACTATCACTACAGAGAACTAGCACATAGAGACCTTGACCAAACAGACTTCTGAAATAATCACCTTCTATATTGTATTCTCATTTCCACATGATTTTTAGTCTAGAGGTTGAAACTCCATCTGATGACCGTCACAATTTCTGAAGACACGGTGTTTCTAAAATTTGGAGATCTTTCCAAAGGCAGGTTTCATGAGCAGCAATTAGTAATGAAATAGGTATCATATAGGGCTCTTTCACCTCTTTTATGCAGGAACAATGGAGCCACATTCTCATGAAGTTTCCATGAAGTGGACTTTCAGTCCACTTGTGGGAGGTTTTCCTCATGTTTTCCTGGCTACACAGAAGCAGTCCACTTTTGCATGTTCAATGAGTACTCCCCAACAAATCTGTGCTTATCTTCAATTACACTCCTTACAAATCCCAATATACCTTTAGCTTCTACTTTTGATTCGCCAACATGATTTCTTGTCCAACGTGAGCTACTAGAACAGGATTTCCATCCCTCAGTTTATATGCTCAAGTGCATCATTTAACTCCCTCCCCCTTACCCAAGCATATTCTTTCTGAATAACAGAGAGAGGTATCAGCTTCATTTCTATCCAGTCTCCCTTCTTGCACACTTCCATATAATGCAGTCCAGAACAGTGAAAAACAATACAATCCTCAGTGTTTTGTTACTGCTCCAGGAACAGACTAGCTCAGTGGCACTTGGTCTCACTTGCCCTCTCCTCTTAGCCCCTTCTTGACAACTGAGACAATTCCTGTGCTGTGCTCTCCAAGACAGCCTTCAAATAAATAGGGGTTTTTGTATTCAAAGAACTAGATAACTCTCTTCATCCCCTTCCAAGATGAGGGAAATGGTAAACCTGTCACTTTGTATTTATTTTGATTCTCACCCAAATCAGGTGACTATTTTATTCAGGCCAACTTTCTGAACAAGCTGGTGATGCTACAGACAAGTTTCAGCTCTTCATCCTTAGGCCATTTGAAGAAGAAAAGCAGCACATACTGATAATGTTAGTGTTCAAAAAGCAAAACCAACTTCTAAGTGCTGTGACTAATTCCAGGCAAACTTTGTTGTGAAAGGTGCTCCAATACACTGCACCTCAGAATACAAGTGAAGGTGTTAATCCATTGCTAAGACTATATTTGGGGACATAAAGGTTTGCATATGTAAAACAGAAGACCTACATGTAACAGAATGTGCATCCATTTTAAACCAGCCCAACTACTCCCAAGTTTAACCCATGTAAGCAAAACCAGGATACAATCTAGCACTGTATAGCACAAGTTTTTTCGAATGTCACACCCCAAAATCTTAGAATACTTACATGAAATCATTCTCACTGCTTTCCTTAAAATCAGACACGTTGAATCCTGCTAATCATTAAGAAACTGATCATACGGACAAGGCAATCTCATTTTCTTTTTCTGCATCATGGTTTTAAGTATTGTGCAGAGCGAACTTGGCAGCCACACAGAGAATCTTCTTTAGAGAGATTAACCTGGAAACAGAGAGATCTGGAGGATCTTCATCAGTCCATTCCTTGCTGCACAAGATTTAAAGAGGAATAAGCATATTTAGCAAGTGCACGCACACACTCAAAAAATAACATGTACATGCATTAAATGAGGAAATGCCTTATCCAGAACAGATGCTCACTCAGCTGTTTGTTTTCCTTTTATTGTTAGTTTTACATTTTAATGATATATAAAAAGTAGAAGAAATCACAGGTGGTAAATAGATTTGGGCTAGGGAATTAATTTCAAGAGAAAACATTTCTAGTTCATATACAAACAAATATAGAGATTAATGTTGATTTTTTTATGCTCCCCAAGCTGTCACTGGTGAGCAAGGAGCAAAGAGTCAAGGCTGGTCATTTGTATTCAGATTACATTTGAAAACACAAAGGACAATCTCTGATCTCCCAAATGTTTTCCACATATTCCAGTGTGCTCCACCCAAAATAGCAAAAAATAAAAGTCTAGATCACACAAATTTAACAAAACATGTTGTCACAACTCCCACTTACAGCATTCACAGGCAAAGCTGTTCCCCATGAATATCCCAGTGCTTTTTTTTTTTTTTCCACACAAACCACAGCCCTCTGCTAAGAAGGTCTGGCCCACAGCTCAGCCCAATTAATGGGAAGATTTTAATTTGCAATGACTTTGCATCAGGCCTAAGACAGGAGGGCAGAGAAGGAGCAATAACTAGCTAATTCAAGACCTGATCTCAGTATTTTTAGAATCAATGATAAAACTACAATTATTTTCAGCAGTGCTGGACTGAGTCCTAAGAGAAGTTCTTGCTGAGTGGGGAAAGCAAAGCATCCAGGTTTCCTCCCTTCCCCCTGGGCTGACTCCCTGCTCCCAGTGTGGTTATTCCCTTCTGCCCCTGCACAGTGTCCTTGGGCTTCTTATTTCACACAGACTCTGAGTCCCTTGGGGATGGAAGCAGCTTCTCTGCTTCTCCTAAATGTCAGCCCTTACTGGGGGCCAGGAGTAAAGGCGCTTGCCAGGCAGAGATAACAATACAGCAAAGCTTTGGAGGGAAGAAGGAAGTTGGCTACATCACAGGCAACATGAGAAAAGATCCACCTGGAACTATTCCATTTAACATTCAGGCTTTTCCTCCATTTAAACATTCTGGATTTTTCTCTCAGCAATCTCTCCATGCTCCCCCCAGAGATCTCCCACTATTCACTGTGGAGTCAAAAGTCACCTGGCTCTTAGATGTGCTTGGCACTGACTACCCCAAACACCGCTTAGAAGAGACAGGAGAAGAGACAAAAGTTGAAAGCAAAACCTCTGACTAGCAACTCTCGCCCCCATGCCCCATGTACATTTATCCCTCCTAATTCCCAGTTCATTCATACACGTTTACTTTTGCTTAAGAACAGTAAATCCAGTGCTGAAACACAGCTCTTTGGTTAAAAAAGTGTTATATTCAGCGGATTCAGTTTAACTCTAGCATACTAAACACGGAGTCATTAGGATTTAATGCTATTGAAATGGAAATTGAGACAGAAACCTTTCTAGTTCTTATACTTCACTTTGGAATTGGAAGAGGACAACACTGACTGTAATAGCATTAAAAGATCCTCTGGTCCAACATGCCCTTGACAGCAAGTCCTTGGAAGCATGAGGCACGTCATAAGCTCTTGCTGATGTCTTCCAGTGTCAGGCAGCAAGGAGGCTGATGCCCTAGTAAGAACAGCCTCGCTATGCAACAGAGAGAAGTTAGCAATGAAACAGAGCAACAGTTGCTGTCAAGATGGTGATGTTTCTCTGTGTCTCGGCAGACTCTCGTGGCACAGCTCTCTCCAGTGGCTCAAGGGACAGTTCTATTCCCAAGCTCTGTCCTCGTGCAACCCCCACAGGGCATGAGAAGGTGCCCAGATCCTGGCAGCGGTTGCTATAGTCAATAGCTCAGATCTCCAACAAGGGATTCTGGAATGAGATTTCCCTCCCAACATAATGAGGTATTCAGTCATTAACAAAGGAGCCTTCTAGGGCAGAATTCCAGCTGCGCCTGAGATCTTGCCTCCGCAAAGAGACGTTTTTTCCAGCACACAGGTTTAGTCTGAGGAAGAAGGGAACGGGTAGCTTTAAAATCTTATCCAGGAATTTTCGATTGCAGTGGTCCAAGGTTTCTGTTTGCTCTTAGATCATGTTAAGAAATCTCTTGCTTCTCTTTCCTGCCACTTCACAGCTGCCGGTTGAGCTTCTGGGCTTGCCGCTCCTTTGCCTCAAAGGCAAACTTGGTGTCCTGTAGCTGGGCAATGGCCTCCTTGGCCTCCTTCAGGT
This sequence comes from Pedionomus torquatus, assembly GCA_013398155.1. Taxonomy (NCBI): domain Eukaryota; kingdom Metazoa; phylum Chordata; class Aves; order Charadriiformes; family Pedionomidae; genus Pedionomus; species Pedionomus torquatus. The sequence goes on along the minus strand of VZRU01004829.1, from coordinate 20,911 downwards.
CCTGACAGATGTGTTCATACTTCTCTGTCAGCTCTCTGTTCTCCCGGCGCAGCTCCTGTACCACCTGGTTCACCTCCTCCGTCTGCTTGGTGCAGTGGATCTTCAGTTGCTCTACCTCAGAGAGCATGATCTCCATATTCTTGACCAGTGACTCCAGTTTCTCTTTGGACATGGCGTCAGGATCTGTTCTAGTCAGTCTGCCTAACCCAAACCCAAAAGGGACAAAGAAAGCCACCCTGTGCAACATGCACTGGGAAGCCTGGCACTCACAGTCTTGTGGTCTCTTTTTATACTCCCTCTTGCTCATCCTCCTCCCTTCCTTTTCCTTCCCCAAAGTGTCTCTAATCTTCTTTGCTTGGTTAATCTACTTATTTTTATTGCGCTGTAGAAATCTACTGAAGGGCTGACAACCCCGCAGTAACATATGTGCTGTGCAGCAAAAGCCAGAGCAATAATGAGACTCTATGCTGCCTGCCCGTAGAAAAACAGCTTTCATCTGAGTAATTCTCTTGGGAATCCCTTGCAGTGCCCATTAAAGTACAAAGAAACCTCTTCAAGCCAGACGCCTACTCCAGTCTTGTACACCCAGTCCCAAGAGCACAGCTCGACTTGCGTCTGACATATACTGAGGTAAGCAAGCTTACAGCAACATAAGCCAAGCGCAGGTGAAGAAGAGAATTAGCCTCGCTTTTTCTTCCTCTCTCCTAATCTTGTGTTTGGGCAAGATGGAAAGAATAAAACATAAATTTTCTTTTCTCAGAAGGTCTATCCAATAATTAACTGCACAACAGCCTGTACCTCATATTCTGTTGAAGGAGTTCACAATGTTATCAAGAGTCAGTGGCAACCACAGTTACTGGACTGTCTATCAGCTGAAGGTGGCTTGTGTTCTGTTACATGCAGGTTTGAGATTTTAAACCCTGGTCTCGTTCCCCTCCTGAAGTCACTTCAGCTCTGTCAGTCATATTGACCCCAGAAGCTACATGCCAAATGACCTGAAGGCATTCCCAAGCTACTGCCAAACCACTGCCAGGTGCTGCCTGAACACACAAAAGCTTCTTCCTGGACACACATGACACCCACAACAGAGTCTCAAACTGAACGCTACTGTGAACTAGTAAGAATCAGGACTGAGATGTGCCAGCCTGACAATACACTGATTACTCAGGTCACACCAGGCAGCAGGATGATCCCAGTAGCCACAAGGGATTTAAAGAGTCTGGCCGACTTTCGGAAGTTTGACCCAGACTTTCAGTATCCAGTTAATTAATGCACTTGACTAGACAATAAGAATCATTAATTAGCCAGGCATCTGATGTAACAATATCACCCTTGAGAAATTAATTTGGCTGAAAAGAAGGTGCTATTGCATATGGCTCTCCAGGAAAGAACCCAGGCAATTTAGAATTGATTGTCTGGTCAGAGGGCATAGACCATGACAAAGACAAGAACACAGGCTTGCCCTTGATTAACTTGTAACGTAAGGGCAGGAAAGAGTGTCTCTCCTTCCTCCCCACATCAGGAACATTTCCTCCTGGCTGAGCCTGCACCCTTTCAGAAGCCCTCAGCCTGTTGTATGCACCCACAAAAACACATGGTCTCATTAGCCCTGTATCATACAGACATGGGTTTGTCCTCGCTGTATTCACCTTGCAGAATTATGTTCCGGTGCATGGTATTGCATAATGGCCTTTATTCCTGATTGCTGCTTTGCAATTCCAGTTCCCTTAAAAACGACACCTAGGTAAGATCCTTAGTTCCATCACACACATTCAGTACCAGGTTGAGAGAGAATACATGTTCACACACATAGCTCCCCAAAATACTTATTTTCCTCCACAAAACATTGCTTTTTTTAAGCTATAGAAAGTTTCACCCCACAACCTATTTCCCCCTTTTCCCCTGCTAGGCTCAGAAAAATGAAGTTTTTTCTTCCGGGCAATTTTATGTCTCCTCCAGCACTGGATGAAAACACGTCTGGACAGTGGCCAAGATCTGACAGTGTTCAAAGGCCTGGGACTTCTCACAGCTGGAGGTTAAAGAGTCACTCACAAAGCCAGCCATCCTACTGCCGCTCACACGAGTGCACCAGTGGGCCCCTCTCACTCTGGCAGATGGAGCACTTTGCAGCATGCTTTAAAATGAGCAGAAGAGCGACATCCTTCAGATGAAAAGGGAGTGGGAGAATCTAAACATAATTAGAATATGTCCTAAAGTCCTTGAAGGAACATTTGCACTGGCTGTCAGCCCAGAGCCCACGTGATGCACATGGTACTGGAATAGGCTGGAACATGTTGCAGCATTACAAAACAGCAGGTCTTCATTAGTGAGGAATCTTCCTTCTCTACACAACTGTACATGCTGCACCCAAACATTTTAAATCAAGCAGAATTACACTGATGCATAAAGGGTTATTTACTTGCGTATTAGTAATTGATACATCACCTCTCACTATCTTATTCTCAAAATTATTTAAGTTGCCTTGGATACAGACAGAATCTTGGCAACAGAAACTGGGTAAGAGACACTGCTGAAATAACAATATAAAATGAAAACAAGGAGTAGCGTGAGACGAGTTTCTAACAAAGAAAGATGAGAATCATTACTAGGGTTGGTTTGATTCAAAATATTCTTTGATGAAGTAAGTAGCAGGAATTAAAAACATGCTCATGAAAATTGCAGCAGGAGAATGACTCGCAAGGCCACTGGAGCTACAGAAATACAGCAATGAGGCTCTAACGTGGACTGCAGTTTGTTACCTTTAGTCAGTGGTGGACTCTACTCTTGCAGAGGAACTGGAGGCAAACACCAACAAGAGTGAATTCATCTGGGAAAAATGTAGAACGGCATACCTAAGAAAAACAGTTCAAATGACAAGAATTCAGTGCACAAAGACACAGCAAATAGCAGTGTTAGGAGTGTTGGGGGAATAACACGTTAGGCAGAAGTTTATGGCACAAGATAGCAGGGGGAGATACGAAAGCACTGGTAGGCTGTATTACACAGATGCTGCACCATAGGGGCATGGACTACCTTCAGTCTCTCCCTCCCTCCTTCCTTCACTGGAGGCAAAATTTTTCATTCTCAAAATGTTTCATTCTCAACATCTTGTTATAAAAAGGCCCAAAAAAGTCTGAAACTTAGACAAGTGTCCAGAGAAGATGCTGAATTCAAAACACACAGACTCTAGGAACCAGGCATAGGAAGAAGGATTGAAAACTTCAGGGCAAGGTATTTCTAGGACTGTTTTACCGTCATGCCCAGGTCCTCAGCTGGAAGAATGCTTCTGTAATTATTAAGGGCCTGAACATGCAATCATAATTTTGAAAACACCAGTGATTTCTATGCACTCAGCCAAATGGTGCCTGTCTAGTCATTTCATAGCTATATTAAATGAGAAAGACTTGGTGTTAAACCTCTCACTACAGTACACACTATGTTGACAGACACCATTGGTAAATCTACCAGCCTTCTCCTGCATGATTTTCCTCTATTTCACCTTTCCTTCATATCACAGATTTGAGATACATGAAAGTAAGAAAAGCAGCACTAATTGAGAACAAAACAGGGGAGCAACCACTGGGAACACCCTTTCCTGCTTTTGTGGATGGCAGGAAAATTCTAGAAAGTGGCATGGGGTGGAAGTGAAACTTCTAGTGCTTCCCCGTAAGGGCTGGGAGCTACCACATCTGAATGCAATGCCACACTCAACTATGCTGGTTTTAACACTAGAAGCAAATGACAGGATGAGGCTGCCAAGCTAAGGATGGTTCCTGTAAGACATACTTGTGTCTTCTTCACAGCTCTCCGAGCCAAAGAGAACCAACCGTTCCTCTCACCCAGAGGCGCGCACAAGCCAGAAAAGCAGGTTTCCTGTCATGTGCAGGAGGAGTCACAAAATCATACTCTTTAAGTATCTGTGTGAAAGCAGACAACAGGCATTCCAGTTTCTAGCTTATTTCAAATGGGTCCTGGGAACATTTGTGGAATAATCATCAAGGTACCTCACTCTCTCTCTCTGGGGTTTTCCTAGCAACACAAGGGGGACAATTCACTAGCCTCGGTTTTTTAATGGGAATAAAAACCTGCAAACCCCAAGAAGTATGGCTTTTAAGTAACTGTTCATGCTGACATGAACAGTTGACCCACTTGGTCTAAACTCTGCAGAATAACTAGTAAAGATACAAACCACATGCCTCATCTTCTCAGCCATATACTTATACTGTATTAACTATTTCTAGTTTCATGAGCCACAGACATGAATGCCCAATACAGCATTCACAGAAGGGTAGTGGGAGACCGCACTTCACTGTCTCAGAGTTGCTAGTTTTAGGTTATCATTCCCAGTGAGCAATGGTCACTATTTAAGCAATTTATTATTTTTCTTAGTACATACAGCATGTCATTAACTCTAGTGATAGAGCTCTCCACACTGTTTTCTCTTGCAGCATTTTCACTTATCCCTTGTTTATCCCCAGCGGCATGTCTAGTAGCCAGAGCATGCACAAGCTCTGTGCCTCACCATCTAGGAAGTCCACTTGGGTAAAGCATTACGCAAACGAACTCATTACAAGATTAAGCATAAAGAGCTCTCATCTCTATAATTATAGTAAAACCGTTTGGAAAAAAACCCCAACACTAAAGACCAAACAGCACCTGGAGGCACTGACCATTCTTGTAACAGACAGTGGGAGACATTTGTACCCAGCTGTTCAATTTGCTTCTAATAAAAGAAAAACACCATTACTATGTATGTCAAAACACTCAGCACTGTGTAAGACATTGACATAATGGTGATCTCACCCTGCAGAGCTTAAGAGACTATTGATAAAATCTGCTTTCCTATTAAAACATGAAATTTAATTTTAGCTACTATCATAAATATTAATTATATCTTAGGCAATTTGGCAGAACTGAAGTTGAGCTGGACATAAAACGACATGATTTACAGGCTTTTATCTAAGATACTGCACCAAAAGAGTAACCACCCAAAATTACGTTCAAAATCCTTGACAAAAATTAAAATAATATGCCTCAATATTGCAAGTGCCTAAAGAGGTATTAATGAATACAGAAGGACTTTTTTCCATTCAGCCTCCATCTACTCACCAGTCAGATCAAAACATTTAAGAATTAACATAGCATAATAGAGATGGGTAAAGAAAAATTGATACCTTTAACAGAGTTAGCCCCAAACTGGATTGATTTCTTGCTAAGAAGTCAACTGGGTAGCATAAATACCAGTGACTGGTTGCTTACATAATCTGGCAAAAAACTCTACTAGCATTTTTACCTTAGGACAAAGTGTTGAAACCTTAAGATTAAATAAAACAGTGAAAAATCTGCATTACTATTTTTAAATGTTAAGAATGTTCCAATATAGAAGCTGTTTTAAGACATGAACTTTGTTTTTGTTCAGGGTGTCAAATTGGAAAGTTTCCAAAGCCCACCCAAAGAGTAACACAAACAGTTCTGCCAGGAAGACATTCTCCATCTGCTCTAGCCGGTCTTCTGGTAAGGACCCTATACTGGACACCACCTGGGGACCACAAGGGACAGGCTGAGGGCATTTCATCTCCACACCAAGCTCTCCATGCCAAGGCCTGTGCCCCATCTGGAGAATGTTCACTGTCTCCCCCCCTTCCATGAAGACAATGCTGTCAAAAGGAAGGGGAAAGAAGAAGGAACAACCTTACCCCATCCCTCAGTGCGGGTGGGGGTCAGCCAGGGTCTCCGAAACCTGCAAGCTCAAATGCACAAGACTTAAAATGATGGTCCAGATAACTCAGCAAGCAAGGTACCCTGATTAAAAGGCTTAGTAGTAGCACCAGGCATCAGATAAAAGTCACCAAAGAGGTAGGTAGTTATTCAAAAGTGCTAAAACTGCTACAGCATTTCAGCCAAGAGAGTGTTGCAGAACTTTTGCAGTAACTGGCCAGCTTCGCTTGACTACCAAGAACTCATCCACAGACAGAGGAATAGAATATAAGTCATGGTTTCTCTAGTAAATCTTTCCATGACATGTTGAACAAAGAGCTGCTGGAAAGGAACAAAAAACAAACAAACAAACAAAAACAAACAAACAAACAAACAAACAAAAACGAACCAAAAACCCCCCAACAATTACCCATGATCAAAATTTTATAGAGTGTCAAATATTTATATTTTTAAAATTTGCAAATAAGTAACTAAGCTTGGAAACATTCTTTCATTTACTATTGTGTGATTTGTCCTGAAGATTGAGTGTCCATCAGGAAAACAAACAAATAAAAATCCCCAAACTGTTGCTATTATTCAGTCCATACGAAAGGAAATAGCAGTTCAAAGAAAAAATGCACATTGCTTACTTACAGGAGGTGGGGTTTTGTAATCCAGTTCTGTAACTGGACTACAACAAATTAACTGGCAATAGGACAGATGTCAGCAATTACTGAGAAATTTCATTTAGTGAGAAGGAAGGTTTCTTTTAGTTCTAGAATGACTTTCACATCATTTTTGGTTCAGGATGCCAAATTCTATTATAATGATTATTTTGACGTGACATTGAAAATTCTCCCTGTCTAGCTAAACTGATCTCCGAAAACCAGTTGAAGAATCTGTCAATTTTCTCATGATTTCTCTTGACTATCTATTGTACATTTAAGAAGTCACCCGGCATTATCCAAACACTTCAAGGAATTCTTAAAGGCATGATGTTTTCAGGGACTACAGACTTTACATATATTAATATGACCCAAGAGTGTTTAAGAAGTTTCAGAGACTCTAATGAATGGAAGTACTGCAGGTGAAAGGACTTCCTCACAAAGGATGCTGTTAAAATATGGGAGGCCCATGATAGTGTCAAGCTCTTGCTCAGAACTACCCAGAAACAGTTTCATTTAACTTGGCAACAAGTTGCCAGTGCCAAAATACTGGTATAAATGGTTAGCTTCCCTCCTACTAGCTTGTCTGTCTCAGCAAATACCAGTTAAACATCATCAAAGCAGACAAAAAGCACTGAACTTTCTGGGGGCTATGAGTAGCATCTTCTCAGTGCTGTATCCCTAGTTCCCTGTCACATAAACAGCCCTGATGATCTTTAAGCAGATTAAGTACACAACAGCTTCATCTCCACAGGAAGTGGGATTAAAAGGTTTATTGCTACTATGACAACAGCCAGGTTCTTAAAATAGTTTTGAAACCTTAACAGTGACTGGAAATGCATACACGCCTCCCCTACAGGATTCATCATGTACTAAATACAGTCCTTCAAAAGGAAATCATACAACAGTCTACTTTTTTGAAGCACATATTTTTGTCGTGCTCTTTAATCCCTTGTTACAAGCACTAAGAATAGAAAGCAGTAAAAGAGGCACAGTGCTGCCATGTGGCTGCGATTACAGCTAGAGAAGTGTTTATTGCCTGGAGCTGGCTGCAGCCAGCAGGACAGGAATTGCTCTCACTCCCGCTCTGAGGCAGAGCTTGTTTCTTGCCCTCAGACAGTAACCAAGCCCCTCGCTGAAATGGGGCACACCAGGGACTAACCAGCCCTGGGGCTGCTCTGCGCTGCCAGACTCCAGCCATTTACAGTCTTACAAATCTCCCCCTTGACACCCGCAGGTATTCTGTTGCAGCTAAGTCTGAATTAATTCCTTCCTTGTAGGTAACAAATACAAGTAGAATTTGTCACACGGTTCATTAACAAACAGTACCAGTTAAGTTTGTACCTAGGGCATATGTCTGCCAATAAATAAATGGTAGCAGGCCATTCTTCATTTAACTATGCGTTTGTATCAGTGACTAGGATTTTATTGTTGAGGACGGCTACATAAACCATTGACTCAATCGAATATGTAGCTACATTCAATGAACATCCAGCTGTGCTCTGAGGCATTTTCCAAGTACATTCATGCTGACTTGTAGAACAAAACATGTACAATGCTTAGTTCTGACAGCAGCGCTACCCAGATCAAAGCGGGTGACCCTTATCTAAAACTACTGAAATCAGAAAATTAATATGGACACAGAAGTCTATTCATTACTCCAGTCAGTTCAGATTAAAAGCATATTTCAAAACAAAGAAAAGGCAAATCTAATCCAATTACATTGGTACTATCCATCAGCATCTCTTGATGCCAAGCTGAGATCACCTTTCTGAAGTAAATAGAGCTTTAAAAAGAAGAGAACCAAACTCCAATTGTAAAACTCAGGAAGCAATCAGGTGTTTCCTTATCCAAGCCCCAGTTCTGTTAGCTCCTGTCAGTGAAGGCTGGTTCTTTTCTCTATGGAGTTCACAAACTTCTAATTTTTACAGACCAGAATCTGGCCTTAAACATACCTATAATTGAGATTTCTCAGTAATTTAAAAATCCCTAGTGGTTACTGCTATAGACCAAGCCAAATTCTCCAGGAAAGCTGATACTGTCAAAAAAAGAAACTTATTTACCTATCCCCCAAAGATTACATTAAAAATGAAGTAAGAAAACAAGCAGGTACTTAAAATAGCATATTAAAATCCTATCTCCAAGTTCAGTATTTAACACCAGTAAGATAAAACACTACTAAGATGGAAGTCAAATTAGGTCCCAAGTCCCACTTTTAGAGGAGGTTTCCAAAAACTGTTTCTATTCCTAAAACATTTTATCATATTACACCTAAGAACTACATCACAATTAAGAAATCCTCATATTCTGGTAGTTTTGTGGCCCTGCACTGGACTCGTTTCAGTACGTCCCATCTTTGTACCGGGGAGCCCAGAATTGGAGACAGCACTCCAGGTGTGCTCTCACCAGTGCTGAGCTAAGAGGAAGGATCACCTCCCTTGACCTGCTGGTAACACCCCTGCTGATGCAGCTCCGGATGCTGCCGACCTTCTGTGCTGTAAGGGTGCACTGCTGGTTCATAGTCAGCTTGCTGTTCACCAGGACCAAAAAGTCCTTATCTGCAGAACTGCTTTCCAGCTGGTCAAACCCCAGCACATATTGATGCCTAGGGTTACTCCTACCCTAATTCAGGGCTTTGCATTTCCCTTTGTTAAACTTCATGAGATTCCCTCTAGCTCAGTTCTCCAGCCTGTTGAGGTTCCTCTAAATGGTCACAGTCATCTGGTCTGTCAGCCACTCCTTCCATTTTTGTATCATCTGCAAACTGCGGAACGTGCACTCCATTCTGTCGTCCAGACCATTAAGGAAGAAGCTGAAGAGTACTGGCCCAGTATTGAGCCCTGTAGTACACTACCAGTGACTGGCCTCCAATTGGACTTTGTGCTGCTGGTCACAACCTTCTGGGCCAGGGCATTGTGCCAGTTTTCAGTTCATCTCACTATCTGCTTACCTAATGCATACTTTACCTGCTTGTCTATGACAATGTTATGGGAGATGGTGTGAAAAGCTTTACAAAAGTCAAAGTAAGTAAGATCAACTGCTCTCTCCTCATCTAGCAATCCAGTCATCTCATTGTAAAAGGCAATGAAGTTGGTCAAGCATGACTCCCCCTTTATAAATCCATGCTAACTACTCCAAATTGTCCTCTTGTCCTTCATTTATTTGGAAGCACTTTCCAGGATGATTTTCTCTGCCAGCTTCCCATAGGCTGAGGTGAAGCTGACTGGCCTGTAGCTCCTCAATTCTTCTTTCCTGCCTTTCTTGAGGATAGGAGTGAAATTTGCTCACTTCCAGACTTCAGGAACCATTCTCAACTGCCACGACCAAAGACCACTGAGAGCAGTCTCACAAATGACATCAGCCAGCTCCCTCAGCACTCATGGGTACAATCTGTCAGGCCTCATGGACCTAAGTACATCCAGCTGATTTACATGCTCCCTAACCTGTTGTTGTCCACCAAGATTAAGTCTACTTTGTTCCAGACTTTCCCAGTAGACTTAATGTAGTAGACTGATGTAGAATGACTACTGATGTCAGTGGCATGGGATTCCTTAAGGCCAGTCTTATCAATAAAGACTGAGGCAAGGACAGCAACAAGTACCCCAGCCTCCTCCATGTCATTTGTCACAAGTTCGTCCGTCTAATTTGTGGAGCGGGCCCACCTTTTTTCCTTTCTTCTTGCCTTTCATGTCCCTTGCCAGATTCAACTCCAGAGGGGCCTTTACCTTTCCTAACCCTATACCTGCAAGATCAGAAACTCTATGCCTTTTTTGGATCATCTGCCCCTGCTTCCCCCTCTTCTACACTTCCTGTTCAGGTTCAGTTAGAAGCTCCTGGCTCATCCATGCAGGCCTCCCACCACCTGTGCGTGACTTTCTACCTGTCAGGATGGACCTCCCTTTCCATCAGAGACAAGACAATCCTCCAAAGAAACATCTTCAACAGCAGCCAACTCAGACAAAATTTGAACTTTGCAGTGAATGCTTCTCTAAAACAACAACAAAAAAAAACACTGCTAGGGAAAAGCTCTTTGTCAATCATATTGATAGGAAATCAACACCAAAATAATACACACCACTGTTCATGAAGTGTTCTCTTTCTGAGAATCCTATGTATTTTTCCTGCATGATACTGATCTTCATTGTACTGGTGCTTCAGTATAATCTCATATAATTTTTTCATGCCTTGATTATACCTTAATGGGTGCTCCTGCAACAGGCTTTGACCAACTCTTTTGACCAACACAAAATGAACAGAAAATGTAGCCTTTAGAAGAAAGTACTTCTACAGAAATCAGTCTGAAGCCGTTCTGCTGGGAAATAAAGCAGCTACTGAAGTGTCTTAAGACAAGAATCTTATTAAATACTGAATAAAAAAAGCTAGTGTCTGGGCCTCTGACAGCTTTAAGTGATAGCTTTAAAATAATATAGTAAAGGCAAAATTCAGACAGGACTCATGCAACTTTTATTTTAATTATTAGACAAATACAGGAAAATTTGCAATAATCTATCAAAAACGTATCTTATCAAGAACCAGAAAGGTGTTTAAAAAACATTCACATTCAATTCAGATTATGTACAAACCAGTGTTTGTAAAAAAGAAAACAGCAAATGCTCTGAGTGTAAAAGAATTCCATTCTAGTTCATGTTTCAACGTTCCCAATGACCAAGTCACTACTGAGATGCAAACACAGTGCAGACATGTTCCACAGTCTATTAAACTTGTTTCAACAGCATCATTGCCAAAAGTAAATTTATTTTTTAAATAAAGCATTTTGAGAAGTTTCATCATACAGTACCGTCCAACCAAAATGTACTTCTGCATATGTAATTCTTGACCGCAGAAATAGCAGAACAGTTGTCATCTACAGGCCCAGAGTTCCTATAATATATATCTACATCTCTACAAGTACAGACATATATCTATATATCCAAGAAGCACCAGTCTCCTATGCCTGAAATAGTCAGGGTCTGCTTTGTACATTGAGGACCTTAGCCATTATAGTGAAGCACAGCCCTTGATTATTTGTCTCAAAGAAGTCATCATCTGCCCAATCAGAACTATTATGAATGTGTTGTGATATCACACGTGTACCTTCAAGACTCACCTCACATGGAAGTCATTTCAATTTGAGTGCCACCATAATAGCCACACATAGACACACCAGCATCATACACCTCTGCTACAAGACCAACTTTCAGGGATCTCTTTTTTGCTCTGAATCAAATCCCCCAACAGAAGAGGGGGTGGAAATGAAAAAAAAAAAGAAATGAAAGTGACTGGGTTTCAGACAAGAAAACATAACAGTGAGTTACAGATTTATTTACTGGAAGCTTAGCCAAAGAAGGAAACTAATCATTGATGTAAGCTGAAAAGGGAGAGAAAGCTAACACCCAGTTTCAAAATATGAACACCAAAACAGTCACACAACAGTTCCCAGTCAGTTTGCATGGGCACAAGAGAAATGAATGTAGCTACTAGGGTTACAAAATAGTTCTTTCAGAGCGACAGTCTAATGTACTGTCATTAATATATTAATTTCATAACATAAAGTCTCAAAAATGCAGACGGTGTACAAGTCCTCTTTCAGTTATACCAAGCTGAAATGGCTCACTATCTCAGATTGGTGCTTTAAGACAAAAGAGAGAAGAGTGACACAGCCTTCACACATATGCAGCAACAACCCAAATGCAAGCAAAAGCTACTCTCAACTGAACCTCAAGGACCCAAGTACTGAGATGATCTTTAGCTGCAAGTTCTCATTTGGAACATAAGATACCATGACTTGGCATAAGAGGGCAAATCCAGAAATTTCCATCTGTTTTTTGAAGGTGTATGCAAGACTTGGTAATAAGTAGTGTACTTTAACATACATTGACCTGGGCCTGAAAAGCACTTTCCCTTCTGAATTTATTTTGAGATTCAAATACATAAATTTGAACAGTTTCTGTGAATATAAATTTTATACTCTCCACCACTGTAATTCCATACTAGCTCAGAAATTACAAGTTCAGGACAGCAGAAGCAGCTCTGGGGAGTGGAAGACTGACAATTTAGTGTTTGAAGATACTAAGCTCTCTTCCTTGTGTTGCACATCTAACACCCATTCAAGTATGCGGAAAGGCTTTTGTGCATTTCTATAGATTCTAAAGCAACTCTTAATGGAGCTAGTGCTCCCATGGTGCATATTTAAGCCAAAAAAAACCCAATAAAGATGACTGCTGCATTTAAGCAACAACTTTCAACTGAAAGTCGGCTTGGATATCCAAACAGATGCTACTGATGCCAACTCTTAGCAAACCTATATAGGGAAACAATAGTTAGGACGCACAATGAAACATGTGAGGGAATTTACTTAGGTATAATGCTCAGGAAAGAGACAAGTCACAACAGTATAAAAACAACTCAAAGTCTTGTTAAAAAAAAAACCATAAAACACCAACGCAACCAACCTGTTTTAAGTCAGGCTTCATTGCAGCAAAATATGGATCAGTAATTTAAGCTAGAAAACACTAGCAAGTTTGACTTGAAAAGTTAGTGTAAGCAATTTTGATACGGTTAGTTTATTAATGTGATCTGCAATGAATCAGCACATAAATGAGATGAATAAAAGTACTTTAGAGGGGACAACACAACATATCTTACGAAAATGTAAATGTTAACACTACAGTTCGCAAGTCATACTGGAAAGAGAAAGACATTTCCAATGAGAATCAAGGTAAGCCTTTCTTGGTTTTAAAGCAGGTTTATAAAACCACAGCCTTTCTTCCCTTATTTGGGCAATGGTTGGTGAGCATCTGTGATGTCTTATTCCTTTGAATCTATAGGCACCGAAACAAAGCCTCAGAAAAAAGGTGAAAAGAGCCTGCATCAGGATTTTGACTGTTCTTCTTGTCAAGGACTAAAAAGGGAGTAAAATGGAATGCCCGTCAGTAGTATCCACTCCTTTTCCTTTCCTCATGAAAAATAAACAGACTTGTACAGAGTAAGACCCTATGGCAAAAACAACTTTATCTCACACAAGTCCCATTTTCAAGCAATTACTTATAAATGAGTTCTTTAAAAATGAAGAAAACAGAGTTTAGCAGTTTTAAGGTTTGAATCAACTTTTTTTCTTGCAAGAAATTCAAGACCTTGTATCTTCTTTTCAGTGATTTTGAGTGGTCTTTCATTTCTCCAGTCTTCGGTTCCTCACAAGAGAAGTAATTAAAATGAAGAGGGCCACAAGTTTTGCTCCTTGGAAATGCCACGTAACATTTCACTTGACTGAAGTATCCTCACCATTACAGATACTGCATGAAAAAAAAAAAAAAATCCCTGCCCAACCTGAGGTGTTAGATGGTTGACTGACCAATACTTCAGGTCAACGGAACTGTAAACCACATATTTGAAGAGGAAAATTTTGAGTGATACATTAGAAGTACTACTAAATAGCACTTTGGCCTCTAGATCTGGCAAGCTATACTCCATCTGAGATTGCTGCAAACGTCTGCTTATTTCATAAGAATTTAAATCGAAAGAACATATACCAATAATGCAGTCTGTGCTGTTAATGACTATTCTCAGACACAAGGTTTGAAATGGTGTTCTAGCAAAATTAGTTGCAAGAGCACAAACAGTAAGTCCTGAAATTGCTTTTTAATGTAGTTTATTAACCTTTTAGAATCTAAGATCCAAATTAGAATCTAAGATCCAAATTAGGACCTTACCATCCACTAATGCCAAATAATTCGGTCCAAGTGTAAGTGGCTACATCAACTGGAGCAGGTATACAGAAGGCGCACTCCATACTTGAGGATACAAAGTATTAAAACTGAGAAGAGGGTCTAGTCCAGTGTGGGGAAAAAAAGACGCTTTTCAATTTATTAAACCAAGCGCACTCAGGCACAGAGGCTATGAAGCGGTAGAGCACTCTTAGAGTGACAGTACTTTCTCCCTTTGTTGAATTGCTACAAAGTCCTGCCTCATTACACAGAGTCAGGACTCCACTGTCAAAAAACATCACTTCTGAAGAAGTCTGAATTGGGTTCTCTCTCTTCCAGTGGTTACAGGGGCAAGTTCCATGTGATCTGTCAGCTTCCTCTTTTAACATCAAGGAAGTCCTGAGCACCCTTAACACTGTGAAAATGATCAGCCTGTGGCAAGAGATCACATTGCTGGTGGAAGCATTAGCACTTTTCACACAGGTGGTCCTTACCAGAGATATGTATATCAGATCACCTCTGATAAAATAGCATGTGGCTTAGACTGGCCATCAGGAAGTAGCCACTTTTCACACAGGAAAATTCACATGGTGCCCAGTGCAGTAACTGTTGCAGGAAAAAAACAACCAACAAACCACCATCGGAGGAAGTTGTAATGATTCAGTCTCGGAATCTTGAGTATGAAACTTCAGTCTCACTGGAGAACTGACTGAAAAACATTTTTCCTCCTCCCAGATTTGCTACAAATATCCGTAGAATACCAGCATCAAGTGTGCTAGATATAGAACTGATGGAATGCTAGCTGGTCCATAAAGGGTTGCACCAAGTTATCTGTAGCAAAGTAGAAAACTAGCCCAAAGGTTATGGAGATTGGAAGAGCTGGTAAGGCCTTCTTAAAGATCGCAAGAAGCAGAAGTGTAAGGCACAGACCCTGGAGGGGAAGAAAAAACAACAACAAAAAACATAGGGAAGGATTAGGGAACTCTGACAAGCAAAAGATTTATATATATAAACATAAATCTAACAGAAATACAAGATACTGTTCATGCCTTCCAAAACTAAAGGCTTAAGGTGATAGATGTACAGCCAATGAAGACCACAGCTAAAGCCCTCATCAGTTTTCAGTCTGGCCACCAAATAAATTCCAAAGAAAAAAAGGTGTAGCAGTTACGACTTTGTCTCTGATGAACAAAGGAAACTATAGTTGTTAGAATATTGTATTATACTCACAATTAATATGGCTACAAAACATGCTAAAGTTGTATTCCAGTCCCCGCTTGCTGTTGCGGAGGCTTTGCCAACAAGGACACTGTAGAAAATGAAGTCTCCTAAACCTAGCTTTACTCCTCCTGCAAAAGTAAATATATGGCAAAATTAAGTATCAGACATTTGACTAATATTACACATCAGAAACTGTCAGAGAATAACAAACATTTACATCAAGTATGATAAAATCTTGTGAAATAAGATGGCTTAGGAACATCACGCCACTCAGTTAATTAATCCTATAATTAGAATTTTTCTATATTCCTAGTCTCCTGTATAGACAAGTGCAATATATACAAACCAAGACATTTGCAATTATATTTGCAAAGGGGATGTCCACTTTTGGTTGTCATGTTAGACTCAAGAGAACACTGAAGTACAATTCCTTTAAGCTGGCCAAGAGAGGGGGAAAACAAATAAGTCCCTTGCAGATGGCATTTTATTTGCTGCTTAGAAACCTATATCCAACAAAACATTTCATTGGCCTCCCAATTTTCCTACAGAATTCTTAAAGGTAGTTACAAAAAGCACTTGTGCATAATTACAGAGCATAGTACAGAGACATAAACCCAGCATATATTTAATTCAAGATGGGAGGTTTAGGAAACCTCATGAATTTATGTCTTATTCTTTTAAGTAGTAATTACCACCTTAGCAAAAACTCTGGGAGCACAATACACAATTATTTCTGTAAAAAAAATAATGAAGGTTTCTTGAACACCAGTTTGCTTTCTGAGCTTTTAGTCCAAGATATTAAGTCAGACAGACCAACATCAGGTCCCCAGCTGCTTCCATTTTGCCTATTGCTTACTTTGTCACCTGGTTACAGTCCAGCCCAAAACTCACTTTTGAATTCTAAGAGGAACTAAGAGCATAAAAACAAAGGCGAATGCCTTTGTGAATCACTGGTAAGAAAAAGAAAGGAAAAAAGAAAAAGAAAAATAAAAGAAAGAAAAAGAAGAAAAGAGAAAAAAAGGCAACCCTACTCTCTTTCAGCAGGCTTCCAATTTATGTTTTAGAATAGCGCACTCGTGAAAAGCTTTTAAGCACTAAACCACTCTTTAACTGCTGAAACAAAACTTAGATGCTTGCTTTCAGCGTGGTAGAACAATAAGCAAAGGCAACTGCTAGATAACTCCTTCCACACAAGCAAACTCTCCAAATTCCTAATAGGCTACTCCAAAATTCTAGTAAGTTAATGCTGGCTGGCAAGTCTGACTGGATCACTGCACATCTGTCACTACTCTTCACTGGAGGAATACAGGAGGGAGAAAATTATTCATCTGTCCAGACAAGAGTTTTAGTTAACCAGTTAACTAAAATAGGCCAGTTCCTAAAATTTTTGCATCCAAATGTTATTTTTCTAAGCTCTAGAAGTGAGAATGGATTTACACCACACTATATTTGGCATATTTGGGACAAAGTAAATTCTAAAGTTGTTCTTAAAAGTGGAAATCTCTATATTTCTAAACAGAGGAGCACCTGAGAATCAGAGGAAGCAGTTGCACCTGCTAAATATGACAGCATCGTATGGGGAGAGCAGCTTATTAGACAGGCAGACCCTAATTTATTTAGAGCTTTATAAAAATCTAATAGCAGCTTAAACTCCAACTGGAAATGATGAGTCTGTTAAAACAGGTATCTGAGTATTGATGTCATGTACTCTCCAAAGATGCTGCACCTCAGCAAGATGCTGGAGAAAAAATAAGCAAGCCCATGGCATTCTGCATTCACTTCAGTTTCCAATGAGGTTTTAAACATTGCTTTATACAGAATGGATTACAGTAGTTTAATCTTGAGACAAAAACGTTACTGACTGCATTTACAGGGCCTAAAATCCAAAAGAGGCAATACAGAGCAGAACACTGTGAAAAAGACAGAAGTTAATGCAACACTGTCTAACAGTCTGAAAGCACCTTCTGCTATTCAAGTTCCGAGTCTGTGTATCAAACTGAAGATAAATTTGGTCAATATTATTCACTCCTGTAGCAAAATTAAAAGTTACCAAAAAGCAACTCCATCTATTTCTATGAGGCCTGTCAGCATTGATGATGAGCAAAAGCAGCTCTTCAGCTTGCTATTAGCTCACAGCATACTATATCCCTGCAGTCAGGATGACTAAGACCCTTCAGATTCACTAAACCTTTCAGACACGGTATTCATACTCACGTTCTTCGGGATCTTCACTTGTTTGAGAGTTACTGGGTAGAGCCTGTACAGCAGCACGTGATTCAGGTGTTGATTCAATGGGTCCTATTCTATTGTCCCTTTGTTGCTGCCATTCCTGACTAAAGCCACCATCATCTGCTTCGGCATCTTCATTCTGAGTCTGGTTTGTCGGAGCTCAAAGGAAGAAAGGCATTTAAGATCTCATTCAAAACTGTGCCTTCTAGAATGCGACAATCTTTCCATATGTAAGATCATAGAAGAATGAGGCAAAAAAACCCACCAAACTGTATTTCAGAATACCATAACATTTAGCAACATCTATATGGGCACATACCATTTCAAGACATTCTCAATTAGGATTTTAATACTTATTTAAACAATCAGGACTCAATGTGAACTCTGCAGGCACAGCATCTACATGTTGCAGTCAAGTCCTAGTATTCAGGAGTGATTCGACACAACAGAGTAGTTCTGTGGTGACCTAATTCAAAGGTCCCAACTTAAGGAATAAATTCTCATCTAATATTTCTTTAGTCAACATCAACAGCTTAATTTTGCAGTAAAATACAAAATTTACTGAAAGTTACACATACACCTCTTCAAGCATGTTAAATTCAGAAATTCTGCTCTGTTTTACTACTACATGTAAACAAACTGCATGTTTTTAAACACTAGTTGCATAGCCAAGAGGGGCAGACACATTTCTATTTAATGCAAATATAAATGAGTCGGCTTTACACTATATGATCCCATTTTTACAAGTAATTGAGCTCACTCAATAGTTGTCAGTTATTTCATCACCAACATCCTGGATGCCAGGAAAATGAATGCAAGAACATTAACTGTGTAAGTGCAGTTTTGAAGTCCTGACAGATTCATCATTCCTAATAAGGCCTCCACACTTTCACTTTTCTACAGCAACCAGGATGCTTAAAAATCTGAGAAATAACTATCCATAAACACATATTTCCGATACAATGACAGCTACAAAGGTTTGTCAAAGAAAAACTCACCTTGTTTATCATAAGTGGAATTTTTGGAAGCTTTCCGTTGGGCTTCTGGATCTTCCTCAGCCATGTTCACTAGCCATATCATTGTTGCTAAAATTAAAAAAAAAAAAACAGACAACCAAACAAAAAACACGCAAAAGANGGATTGATGCCAACACTATCTATAGCAACAGAGAATTTTACTGCCATAAAAGCACAGCAATATCTGGAACACAGCCAGTACCAGCTACAACAAAAATAAAAGTTTTTTCCAACATCCAGCAAGAATAAAAAAACAGCAATGGCTGTTGCTCGAGAAATTACTTTATATATGAGGTCTGCTCAGAAAATCTGAAACAATGATTTCTTTACTTTTTTTCATTAATCAGTTCTTTTATCTGCAAGTAAAAAGGTTTATTAAGACTGGTACTAAGGTACCTCAATTCAGAGGCAGCATCTGCATCAAAGGTCATAGCTTCATACAATGGTTTGAGTCAGGACCTTAAAGGCCATCTAGTTCCAAGTCCCCTGCCATGGGCACAGACACCTCCTACTAAACCAGGATGCTCAAAGCCCCATCCAGCCTGGCCTTGAACTGAGGCCCAAGTGAACAGACTAAGAATTCCAGCCAAAAAGCATCATGTTATAACACAGAAAAATGAGAAAAATCACTTCAGCTGGGCTGCTGATTGTAAGTTTAAAGCATTTTAAAAATCATACTTACAGGAATAAATAAGTGCTGGGAAGAGAGTTTCATTTCTCTCTTGAGCTGTTTCAACTAGCATACGAAGAGGACCTTTAGGACATAGGACAGCAACCAGATCTGAAAGGAAGTGGGGACAGATCTTATCTCACTGCAGAGATAAGAAGGGTTTTCTATAACACTTGCAGAAACTGGTAGTAAGATAAACCACTACCCTGAACATAAGACTTCTTAGAGAGCCATTGGCCATAAGTCAGTTTCCTACAGGAATACTTTGTAATATTCTTGGTTATATAACGTATTTTACATATTGCTGTAATATGTATACAAATTTTAAAAAATGCCATGTTTCTCACTTAGGCTAATATGCAACTGCAAATGTTATCTGGATGTTGATTCCCAAGTTCAAAGCATGTAATTCATAAAAGCTACTATTCAATTAACAACTTGGAAATATCCAAGCTTGCTTTCTATTATCAAGACTTTCGTAACCCCAAGTTTAATGCTAAAACAAATTTTAAGATAACAGATAAGAGAGGCTTAGATAACTTCTATGAAGTAGGCATGACGGCATTGCATTGTGGAAAAATGCCATGTTTGCATACATTTAAGAGGTGTTTGAAGCATATTTTGCACAAGAATAAAATGGCAGCTTTTTCTTGCTTCCTTCAATTCTTGTTCATGGGACAGTATATGAAACCAGGTAAACAAGTAAAAATTAACTGAAAAGCAATCATTTACAAGATAGGATGACTGTACAAGTGCTTCATACAGATCAAAGCACAATAAGAAAAAATGATCTATCAGATGCTCCATTTGCTTTCTCACCTCAATCTTGATAGTTTGTTACAGAAAATTGCAACTCCACAAACAACCTCAGCTACCTTTCCTTTTTCTTGCATATTAAGACATAAAGCTCTAACATTTATATAAAATCATAGAATGGTTAGAGTTGGAAGGGACCTTAATGATCATCAAGTTTCAGCCCCCCGCCATGGGCAGACCTCCCACTAGAGCAGGCTGCTTAAAGCCCCATCCAGCCTGGCCTTGAACACTTCCAGTGATGAGGCATCCACAGTTTCTCTGGGTAACCTGTTCCAGTGCCTCACCACCCTCACAGGAAAGAATTTCTTTTGAGTATCTAATCTAAATCTCCCCTCTTCCAATTTAAAAACATTACCCCCTTGTCCTATCACTACACTTCCTGACAGAGTCCCTCTCCAGGCTCAACAACCCCAGCTCCCTCAGCCCGTCTTCATAGGAGAGGTGCTCCATCCCACTGATCATCTTTGTGGCCCTCTGCTGGAACTTTCAGCAGTTGTTCCCTCATTGTATGTCTTTAAGTTCATTTGCCACAAGATCTGACAGCAAAAGGAACAGCTCACTTGTCAGGAACTGTATGTTGCACAGAGCAGGTCTTCCGCACCTGAGCTACACAAATCACTGCTGGTGCTACTCAAGTAAAGAAATCTTAGTGTGAAGTCACAGGCTTTGAAACTTACCTCTGCTTTACTCAAAACAGCCACATTATGGTCTCAGAATAGGACCTGAAGAGTAATTGCCTTTTGCAGTTACTGAATAAAGGCTGAATGCTTGGAATACTCANAAAAAAAAAAAAACAGACAACCAAACAACAAACACGCAAAAGAGCATAGCTAATTATATCCTCAGGTGTACACAATTCTGAGATAGCTGTATCAAAAAAAAAAAAAAAAAAAA
>VZRU01004828.1:1910-48000 GCA_013398155.1 Pedionomus torquatus | reverse complement strand
GCTGATCGGGCTCCTGTCCCCTCCGGCCGGTTGGTTCGGTAGAAGGAGCTGCTGGAAATACAGCCAAGAGCCAGCACTTTGGAGACCTTGTTGGACAAGTGGCCAAAAATTATCCGTCACGCAAAGAGCAGGCAGCCGTCCTGGGGAACGCGCCGTGTCAGGGAGCGTTTAATTTACTCGTCACATTTCCCAATTCGAAGCAGACAGAAAAATAAAATTCTCTGTCAAAAGGTTGTTTTCCCAATAATGGTCTCATGCAATAAATTACAGCTTTAGCAACTGCTTTTACCCTTGACTTAATTGCTGCTGCTTCTGAAGGCAGTTAATGATGAGATTACAACATCTAGGCTGGGTCAGGTTGATGCTGGCCTTAGCTACCCGGGGTTTCTTCAGCTGCCCCATAGATTAATTTGGCTGTGTGAATTCTCCTCTGCTTCTCTTTTCTTTAACAACTTCAGTTTGAATTAAAACATGAAGAAACCTATGAGATCTTCCAGACTCTATTTCATATCAGTGTTCAGATTTATGATACTTCATGAGGTGAGGCAAAAGTTAATTTATTTACTAGCCAACATTTAGTGGGATGTGTGAGCAGAATTCAAATTGCTCTGAACTAGCTAATGCGAAGAGTTAAATGTACAATATTATAATTTTTCAGGTAGTTTACTGTCTTGTCTACAGCTGTAGCTCAGTCGAGATTTGGGGTCCTGTCACACTGGGTGGTATATATACAGTAGGCAGTAGGTTTTGGGGTCTAAATCAAAAGTAGATGCAGGTGGCACTCACGCTGCTTCTCTCTGCATTTCAGGGGCAGCTCAGTCCTTGTGGGAATGCATTGTCGCCGGGTATCTTTGGGTTCTTCAAGGCTCTTCGTAGCTGTTTTTAAAACCAGGATTTCTGTATGTAACTGGAAAACCAGAGGTACCAAGAGTGGTACCCAACCAAAGGCTGCATGCTGTGAGCATCATTGCATTGCTTTTATTTTTAATGAAAAAAGACAACATTGTAGTTTAAATATACGTACATATGTATTCAGTCATCTAGGATAGGGTTTCTCTTCACAGCTATCATTCTATATAGGCAGACCTTTGAATCATTATAGGAAGCTGATGTTGGTGTTTCCAAAGTCTGAAGATAAGATAACAGTTGTTTTCTTAACAACAGGTTTTCCCCACAGGAAGAGTCTGTGGCTGAAACTGTGACTGACGGATTGTTTTTCGCCGTCTGAAACTATAAACGAGTCACTGAAATTTCTGAAACTTTTTCTGCCCTCTATTCGCAGGCAACAATATGAAGTACCTCAAGAGAAGTATTCTTGCACGTGAAGTTAGGTGCTCAGCAGACCCTTCTTCCATGGAGTGACGGGTGCTGAGCCAAGGTGGGAGCCACCTACAGGAAAAAACAGCACGAGCTGTGTCTGACCAGGTTACCTGCCTCTGAGCTCTGTGGTGTTGTGGCCTCTCAGGAATCCTCTTCAAAAGGCAAGTTCCAGTCACTTGGAAGAGGAAGGAAAGAAAACCAACTCTGAATTTGTGAGTCCTTCAGTGCTGTAAGAGTAAATCCTTTTATTGGATAAATTTGTCTTCCACCCATGCTACAAAAAGACAAGACAATAAAATGATGCTTATTTATTTTTAATATTTCAGTATCCTATGTATAAATATGCAGTCATTCTGAGGAACAACAGGCCTGCAGGTTCTAGAAATAGATATCTATAGTCAGGAGCTGCTTTTGAAAAAAAATTACTTTAATCTTTTGGAATATGTGAGGGAGACATTTAAATGCCTTTTAAAAGCAGTTTTTGAGCAGGCTGTAAAATAAGTAATATTTCTTTCCCAGAGCTACTATGAGGCTCAGTTCATTTCTCTGCAATGCCCCCATCAGAATTTCACAGCTCAGGACAGTTTAAAGCTTATACTTTTGTGAGAAAAGAACATTACATGAGATTTGGGGTTTTCACAAACCTCTCGTTGCCGTCAGATCTCCCCGGGAAGACCTGAGAACTGCAGGCCAGGCCTGCCTGCAGTTTTGTGCTGAGAAGCTTCAAAAAGAACGAGGCAGCCGTGGTAGAACACATGGGTTTGTGTGTGAGAACAGCTTCACTGTCATTTTGTTTGTTTGTACGATATTAAACGCAAGGGAAAGAGGCTTAGCACGGAACAAACAAAACAAGCCCCCACAGCCCACTCAGCGCGCACAGCGACCCAACAAGCACTCAAAAGGCCAAGGCTTCCCAGTGGGCTTCAGCTGGTTTCAACCACGGGTACGAAGCAGAGTAGGAGCTTCTTGAACGCCACACTCCTTCCACAGCGCTCGTGTGCCTGTCTGCTGCTGGCCTGCCTGTGTCCTGCTTGTCAAACACTGAAGCCATAGCACCTTCAGCACCTCCCAGTCCTTTCCCAGCCCAACAGCTTCTCTGTAAGGAGGGGAATATCAGTTTCCCTTTGGACCTGAATTCTCCAAGCTGCAAATCTGCCCACTGTGTAACCATCCCTTCTCCCCTCCCGCTGATCCCAGTCTCCTCGGAGAGCCTCCCCAGCCAGCTCTCTGAGTCCAGCTCCAGTTCTCCCTCTAGAATTCCCCCAGGACCTGCACAAGCTCTGACATCTTGGTGCTTCCTGTGCTAAAGCACATAATTCTTTGGGTTTGGGTGTTGGTTTCTTTTTTATATTGCTGCTTCAGTTTTAAAGCTGAGCTGAAGACAGATAGATCCTCTCCTCCTCAGTGGTGCTCTTCTCTCCTCTTTCTTTTTTTTTTTAAGGTTTCTAGAATACTGAGTATCTGTGGAGAACAGCTCTGTACTACTCTTCACATCAAGTCATTGCACACACTCAGAGAAGACACATTTCCAGAGCTAGAGGAGGTTCTAACTTCCACCGATTGCCCCGCAGCTGTGTGCCCATGCACGAGTGGAATGCAGCAGCATAACCTCCCTCTGCCAGGGCGTCAAGTGGATTCACAGAATGGGCTAAAACACAGGCAACTGAGCGTGCAGAGCTGGAACTGTGCTGCCAAGGTGAGCCTCAGAGGCAGACCTGTTCCCAGGGAAGGTTTCACAGCTTGCATGAATTTGCAGTGGTGTCTTTCAGGTCCACAGATCCTTCTTGATGCTTCTCACACAGGCTAACCTCACCCCGACACTGAATCCAGACAAGAAAAGCGGCCGGTGCACACCTTTGGTAGTGGTGCCATCCAGCTCAGGGGAGGAGGTGAGCCCATGAGCCACGCAGAATAACCATGTGCACGTTGCCAAAGTCACATGAAGGTTGCAAGAGCTGGTATCTGTTTTTCAGTGTACCTGGCAAATGCACAAAACTTTAAAAGCCTGAAATTTGATCTGCACATGATGGAGAAGTCAATACTCCTCCCTCCGCAGAGACCTTTGTGAGTTAGCCTAGCACTCAGCCAGCATATATTCTCCTTCAGAGTGTAACTGTGACAAAAACAAAGCTGGGGGACAGTATGGGGGACACAGTGGCACTATTCTACATTTTGTTGGCGCAGGCATTGCAATTTGACATCAACATTAGGTGCTACAGCCACCTTTCTATTAATCAGGAAAAGCAAAGCACAAAATAAAGAGCAAGTGTCCTGACCTTTTAGCTGCCAAATCATTCACCTATTTTAAATCTACAAGTAAATTTAGTACTCATGATACAGAACAGCTGAAGCTACATATTTAAAGCAGGCACATACACCACAACTTTTCCACAGGCACAGCTCTACCACAGGAACATCAGGATCAGCCGGCAGTACTCTGCCCTCTTGCCTGGACAGATGCTGAAGTTCTTCACTGATGTGCTTAATATAAATGACTAGTAAAAAGAAATTAGCATTGACTATAGACTAGAAATGAAGAGCAACCCTCAGACCCAGAACTCCAAACCAACTGTCCAATATTCAGGAGGAGCAAAGCCCATAGTGTTTTGGGGGGTGGGAGCAGGGGGAAAGCAGAATGCATAGTCAGGACACCTATGATTGAATTGTCCCTTGTCTTCACAGGTAATGTCAGAAAAATTAACCTGAATTAATGATAAGTGTGACTTGAGAGCAGTTACTGAAGTTACACTGGAGTCCTGCATGGTGCTGTTACTCAGAATTAAAGTGGCCTTCATACGATTTAGCTTTCTTCGGTTTCAGAGTGAAGTACGCTAAATCAGATTAGTGCCACTTAATTCTGAATATGAGTATTTGCATAGGGTTTAATAGAATTTAACTAATCTACTTTAAAAGATAATTCAGGTAAGGTTTCCTGAGTGTCCCCTTCGAGGAAAGACTCACATCAATAGCCTTAATGGGAATTGTTCCTGGATCATGCTGGCATGAGGTCAAAACATCAATAACATCATAAAAACAGCGTCATCTTGCTCAGATGTCTTTGTTCTGCGAGCATTAACATCTGATCCAGAGCTGAATGGTAAACCTGGTAAAATGGAAGCAGAAATCGCAGCGTGAAGTGAATTCTTAGTTACCGAAGAAGGATAAAATACAGCAGAGATGGGGAGATCTGAGATCCGTCTGAGATGGGGAACTGGCAGAGATGGATCCCCAGGCAGGGCACATCCCATCTTCTGAGGGTGTAAACAACATACATTGTTTTAAGGTGGATACCATTTAGGCTGTGGTGCATATCTAGAAAGTGCCGTTTCACACCTGAATGTTACAAGAATGCTGCTTGGTAGACAAATACCGTTATTTATATGAACTTTACCAAGGTGTCACGAACTGCAATCTCTGTTGAGGTAATTAGTAACCTTCAACTAAGCTCACACCTTTGCTGTGGCTCATTTGTGTATCACAGAATAAAGCCGAATCTCTATGCCAGTCAGTCCAGCATTTTGGAACAAAATAGGGGAAAGGTTTTCTTTTAAACGAGGCATGTGAGACTGAGCTTTGCTGAGGAGACTGGGCTTAAAGAAGGAGAACATGAAGGTGCAGTTACACCATGGAACGAGAGCACAGCTTTCAAAGCAAACACAGGACCGGTATTTTCCCATGTTAAAGAACTGTCTCTGACAGAGCATTGGGGCCGTTCGCACAAAATAATCCCAGCCAAGATTCAATCCTTTGCTTCTGTCTCTACAACCAAAAAACCACCAGTGGCAGCTCCGTCCTGACCCATTTTTCTAACTGATACGGACCCAGCCTCTGAAACCAAATGCTCTCAGTGTCTCCACAGCGGAATTCTTGTTCTGGACTTTGCATTCTTCCTCTCTCTGGTAATATTAACTGTACAGTACTTTACGATAAAGGCCTCAGCACAGAGACATATTAAATTACATCTCACTGTGCTAATCACTCTGGTGGCTAAATAGGGAAATCTGTGCTCCTTGGACTATGTATTACCAGCAGTGACAAGGGACAGGTACCTCCAAAGGGCAGTTCAGAACAGGATTTTCATCACCATGGTAGAGAGCACAGCAGCCTCTTAGCTGGGACATCCAAGGTAGGTGTCTAATGCCAGACACTGAGAATACTCGGCTTCACTGGGTAATTTTAGTGACCTGGTGCATAATCCAGTCTCCAAACCTGCCCAGCTGCCCCAGACCCTTCTGCTCAGCTTCCACAGCCTTCAAATTGCTGCCTGCTGCAAACAGCACCACGCCATCCAGCAACATCTGGCTCCATATCACCTTGTTGTTTTTTTTCCTCACATGTAGGAGCTTTTCCCTGTTGTTCAAGAGTGAGTCGTGTCTTGTTCAGACTATCACTAAATCTTTCAATTAAACATCACTCAGTAATTTGTCCAACCAGAATCCTCCAGTCAAAATTTCAAATGCTGAGAGATAATGCAATATATTTTTCACGTTATTCCGGGGAGACATACTAAGGAATCTGTAAGTACATGCACAGTCTTCTCTGGGGAAAAAAGTAAACTAAACACTGTCATACCTTAAGCTTTTAGAACACCAAACCCAGATTCCAGACAACATTAAAACCTTCCAGATTTGAGTGAGACTCACCAGTCGCTGCTGCCTTCTACTGCATTTAGACAGAGAATTAATCTTGATATTCAAAGCCTTTCCAAAACTCATGTTTTAAAAATAGCAAAATGTATTTCTTTTGAAGTATGGGCTTGTTACAGCTATTTAGGAACCTCTTATTGAACTCAGATGGATCTTGAACCTCCCCTGGGGATAGTTTAGATGTTGGTGTTCTTTCATTAACTGACTGGAAACTGTCCAGGACAATATTGCAAGAAAACACACGATGTCCAGGCTTGCTTGCTTTCTTAAACGGGATTTTCTGTGCAGTTCTCTCCAAACACATCCAAGGTTCAATAGGCAGGGCAAGGAATGCAGAGGAATTCAACCCAGCATTAGCAATATGTACCGCTTATTGGTCAACGGGTTATTTCTCTCTAGTGGCAAGGGGAATGTATATAGTAAAAACTTCACTTCAGCAGCGAGAATCTCATCTCACCCCAATCACATCTTCCTGTTCCTCGCTACTGACAATGAGTGTGCAAAGGTCTTACCCTTTATCAGCACAACATGCTGAGTGTCTAACCCTAATGCCACCCAGAGACAGGGTTCAGGCAAAAGCTTACGACCCTGACAGGTTTAATGTTGCCTTTCACTGGATATTCTTTTGTGTAAGAAACAAACAAGCTCTTGCACAGAAGCAGGCGTCTGAAACAGGAACAGCCACCCTAAGACAGGCGGCAAAAGGGCAAACCTGGAGGAGAAGCTAAAGCATTCAGGGTTTCTTCAGACTGAAACGTTAGGCTTTGAAGACGCGGGGAAGAGGGCAGTGCTTGGGGCAGCTGTGAACTCCTGTGGTCTGTCAGGAGCAGCCTCCTGTCAAAACCAGGTAGAGCCAGATAAACTCGACAAGAATGACCTTGAGGAAAAAAAAAAAAAGGCAGATGGTGAAGTGCTTCTGGATAAAGTGCTGGTTTGAAAGGATTGAAATTGCATGCAGAGAAAGCGTCGCCTATTGTCCGATTCCTCTTCTGTTCAAGGAAACGGAATTTTGTACTTTCTTTGTAAATTAAAGGGCTGCATCAAAGCACCTGAGTGATCAATTTTGCCTGCTATTAGAAACAATCCACCGGGCCTAAAACCATCTAAGTGCTTTGGTCAAAGACAGGGAATAAAAGCTCCATTCATTTCCTCGTGGAAGAGCAACAGCTTCATCTCTTTGCAAGTGCACAGGGCTTGAAAAGCCAAGGATGCATGAAGCGTGATTGCTATGACTTGGGAAGTGCAGAACAGGGGACATGTGCTGTGGATGTGATGGCTCCTGACACCCCTTTGCCCTCGACCTTGTCTTTTGCTGACAGAAGTACAAAGTAGGTGTAAAGCGGTTACCAAGTGAGACTGGGGATTTTTGCCCTGGTGGGAATGACTCCAGAAGACACGGCAATTAGGAGAATCAGTTGGTGCGAGGACATGTTTTTATGCAATGAAGAAAACACAGATGTGACCTTTGTCAGGCAGTCAGCGCACTAATTAGTGTCAGAGATAATAACCCTTAAACATGAAAATCTGACCTATATATGCTACAAAAGAGGGAAAGGCAGCAATTTACTTAAGTCCCTATTATACTGTTAATGATTATAAACTAGAAAACTGAAAAACTAGATCATAATGCAGGAAACTTGTAATTAAAGAGCATCAATTATCATTGTCTCCTTGTAGGGGACATTAGTCAGGTCTGCTTTCCACAGTCCCATTTGTTACACGGACAGACGTGTAGGATTGTGTGATTCATCCTGGAACAGTCAGAAAGAAATCAAGGTAGCAGGACAACATCAGCCTCAGAAAAAAAAGAAAAAAAAAAAAAAAGGAAGAAAAAGAAAGGAAAAGGAACTAAAGATAGTTAAAAGAAAACCCTTTCAGCATTTTTTGTTTGACAAAGCACAGGTGTGTGTGTCAGGGTTGTTTTCTGACTGGGCAGCCTTGCCTCCCTCCAGCAATGACTAAACTGGATTTAAGCAGCGTACACAATGTTCTGAGGTTTCAGGGCTGAGCCAGCTAATACTTCCAGTCATGCTGAACATACCATCCTTCTGCAGAGATCAACTAGTCCCCGAGGTCCCTGGGAAGAACATGAATCTCTCTTCCTAAGTCTGCAGATTTCCCCTCTCTGCTCTCTCAAGGTCCCTAACTTCCAGCCAAGGGGGACAGAATGTCTGGAGGCTGTTACAGGCTGAGTACCCACAGGTGGAACCAGTTTTTCCAAAGTGGAAAAGCAAGTTGGAAGTATATTTAGACTTGTACTTCTAGCCCTGAGGAATACCCTGAGTATCTCTTCACTGAATTTGCCTGGAAATTGCAGCCAGAGAGGCATTCCTATTCTCTGTGTCTGTATTCAGGCATTTCCATGAATCCAGGGCTGTGAAAATTGCTGAATTCTTATCTGGAGGCCACAGCTCAAGTGACAGTGGCCACATGTGGTGAGAGCTATAGGGGTATGCAGCACAGGAGTCCAGCTTGCTTGTATCATCATTAATGGCCAACATAATTGAAGCAACACAGGCCATCTAGCCCTGATCACCTGATGGGGAGAGACGGACACAATTAGCAGCTGAAGGAATTGATCTGTCATTTTACATGCAAGGGCTGCATTTAGACACACTTGGCTTTACCTGACTCCAGCTCTGCTGCAGATCACGCTGCAGATCGACAGCTCATCTCCAGCCACCTCTAAGCTTTTGCCTCACGGCAGATTTTGGCATTCCTACTTTGGAATCTCTTGCTCTTTAAAGCTCCTGTTCCTTTAACAATCATGAAGTTAAAACAAAAAATGTTAAAAAAACAACTTAAACAGTAATAAAATCAGAACTAAACTTGCATCATGGACACTTTGTGAGATTTTCATTATTACCATATTTTAAATAATTTAAAATTATTCAAAAGCAATCTATATTTCCTATTGGCAATCTCATGTCAATTTAATAGCCTGGGTAGCTATAATTTTCATTAATTGACTTATGCTCTGACTGCATCTTAATAGACCTGACAATTTTTTCTTCTGTTAGATTCTCACAGCCTATTATCAAGCAGGGATGCCAATTTCATCCCTTCCAATAATACTATGACTGAGCCCACTTAAGACAAAGCCCTCATCTTTGGGCCATTGATGTCAGCCTCTCTGTCCCCTCCCTCTGCTGAGGACAGATGCTGGTCTCATTTTCACTGCTTTGCAAGCACTTACCCCCAAATAAAGCAGAGGGGGGAAAGCTGGGGTTGGAAAGTGGTGGTTGCACTTGGGACAGGACACATTTCCACAACTCACTGCTGGTTGAAGCCTGAACTATCCCAGAAAGTCCCATAAGGAAGAGCCTGGGTGGGCGGTTAGAGCTTGCCCAGGGGAATTCAGACTTTTGGCAGGGATTAGTTCCATGAAGACAGCAGTCAGGCAGGGCTGGCAGCTCTGAACAGCATGAAGTTCACGAGCGAGACTTTTCTGCCCTTGTAGCACTGTCCCATTGATTTGCAACGTGAAACTGTGTCAGTTGCAGCGGAGACTTGGCTCTGCCTGTAGTTAAAAATGAATAAACAAAAAGCCAGTGCAGAGGATTTAAAGCCAAGCTCTCCCTATGCAAGTGTCGTTAAGTGCTTTGTGGAAACGAGCTATTTCAGCATCACAGGTCCTCTGCAAGCACTGAACAGGGCTTGGATTAAGCCAGCTAAATAATACGATGTTTTCTTTTGAAAACACACACTCCCAGTGTCAATATCATCGTCTGTTAGAGCAGCTGTATATCAGACAGGCTCCTCGGTGCCTCGTGACTACGTGTCCCCATACGGGACTGACACACCAGCAACGGAAACAGACCCACCGTCTTCTTGGACTAAGGGTGCCGTTACCTGCAAAAGGGGTTTTTATGAACAGGTATATTTTCCACTTCTCCTAGCCATCACAGGACTACTGTAAACGTGTGAATGGTTGGGACAAGCTACCTCCACAGCACTGACTCTTTCACAGCACAGTCCCCAGAGCATCGCCAGCACAATGACGTACAGAGCTGTTAAGGTGACTGCTCTGACGGGTTGTTTCTTCCCAAACCTTCCACAAGCCAGGGGAGTTCTCTCCCCCAGCCCTGCTCCCTCCCCTCTGACTTTCCTTTTATCTTCCTTTCACTTCCTTTCTTCACTACAGTAAGCCTTCATTCCAAGATCTCCTTTTATCTCCCAAGTAAAATATTAAAACAAAAAGGCAACTGCAGCAAAATCAGGGCAGTAAGCAGGGGACAGTGAACTGTCACACTGGTCACCTCTGGGTTTTGTTCAGTGAAAAAATTATCACATTCTCCAAAATGTGACCAAAAGTGACCAAAAGGAGGCCCCGATTTCATCTAGCACTCTTGAACATTCAAGATTGCACAGAAATATATTACTAATATATTAATTTCGGAGCCAGGTTCCATCTTTACCATAAGGGAGGGTTTATTTGTGGAAATACTCCTTGAACAATACCTTTTGGATCTGGATTCCTTTTAACCTTGGGAATATGCGTAGACCCCGGATACTGTGTCAGCTCCATTTCTAGCAATCACCATCACAGCTCGATGCCGCTTGATCCCAGATTGATCAGGGCATATTCTCAGCACCTTTGCTGATTCGTACTAAACCTTTCATTTCGGTTTCACGCTGTTACTCCGTTTGTCTGTCATCAGACTTTGCAGTTTCCTCCCCAAGGAAACTGTGATTTCTTTTGCTATTACATTTAAAATTTAACTGCAGTGATTATTTCCTGCAATGGTGAGATCGGTTTTTTTTCAGCCTTCCCACTCAGCATGCCTGTGGCTGGTGAGAAAACAAATTACCTGTATAAATACAAAAGCTGGCATTTAATTGAAACTTCCCATGCAGGCCCCGTTCCCATGATTGCTGGGCTCTCAAAGCTTTTTTTAATGGGAGCACCTGTGATATGAGTGGAGCATTTCAAAGCACAAAGAGAATAAGCCCCATTCTTTGCGATTCTTTAGACATGACAACTTGTTTATTACCTCCCAAATAACAGTAAAAAGCAATCCTCATTCTGCTTTCACCAGTCTATTTGGAAAGGCCTTGAAATTCTAAATAACAAGATGTGGTAGCATTTTCAAATCTCTACCCATACTTTATTACTTTCAGTTTGATTTCTGGTTTAATTTGTGGTGGTGGTGGTTTTTTTTCACTCTGTTTTTCTCAAACTTCGTTTCCTTTCCCTGTACCTGTCCTCTCCCTCTCAACAGAACAGCTGCAGCCAGTTCCACAGCATTACTTTCTTACTTTCTCTGCCCCCTCAAAAGCTGGGGGCTTATGATGCAAGACAGCTTAGTGATGAATTACAACATTAAGAGCTTTAACTTGAGCCAAGCTCACAAAGAAGCAGTTAGAACAAGCACATAACACCCCAGGAAAGTAAATAAACTTGGGGGTTTATTTACCCACCGATGAACAGGATGTTTGCTTTGCACAGAAACAGTGCCCCGGCGTTTCCAAACAGTTCACTGACCTACGAGAAGG
The DNA here is from genome assembly GCA_013398155.1 of Pedionomus torquatus. NCBI lineage: Eukaryota > Metazoa > Chordata > Aves > Charadriiformes > Pedionomidae > Pedionomus > Pedionomus torquatus. The sequence continues at coordinate 36,538 of VZRU01004828.1, read as the reverse complement.
GAGAAAGCAGCCACGCTTGGCAGGTTTACGCCGCGTTTTTAAAGCTGTTCTTTTGCAGAGTGACAGAGGTCCAGCCGAAGAGGTCGTACCGCTGCAGGGATAAAAGTCACAGGGCCAAAGAGTTAGAACCTGGGCCAGAAACCAGGGCTGGTCCCGCAGCTTCCCCACACATCCCCGCAGCCCCCAGCACCTCCAGGACCACCCCGGAGGGCAAGAGGCAGCCGTCGCCCCTTCGGTGGTCCTGCAGGTCGGTCGCCACCAGGGGACAGCACCGGATCAGCGCCGGGGGCTCCCCCTCTTGCCCGGGGGACAGGCGACACCGGAGAGACCGATGGCCCCGTGGCCCTGCCAAGGAGTTTCCAGCACGAACCAGGCATCACTGATCTTTCCACCAAGGCACACGGGTGCATACTTACATTAGACAAGACANAAAAAAAAAAATGGCCAAGGAAGATGAGTCGGTTGATTTAAAACATTTCTGCATCTCCTCCCTAAAGCCTCTGCCCTGCAACAGTAAACATATGACAAAGTTAAGCAAGGAAGGCGGTGGGATGGGCAAACCTCTCCCTGAACGTGCTGGGAGCAGGCAGGATGCAGCACTGGCAGTGGAGCTGCTCCATCCAGGCACACCACAAAGGGCCCGAGGGCGTCCCATCCCTTTTGGCTTCGCAAAAAGTAAATATTTGGCATCACACCTCATGTTGTATTTGCTGAGTTCAGCTTGGTGACAATGTAGAAACCCGAAATGGCTTGTGACTGTTTTTGAATAACATTGTTTGAGCTCTCATCTGCTTCACTAACAGATTCAAGCCTCGTTTCCCAAACGTTTTCACTGGGATAAGGCCACTTGTTTGGCATCTAGAAAGACACGCTCAGGACAGGCCATTTGACCTCCTTGGGTAGCTGATTATTTCATGGGCCCATTAACCTTGTCTTCACTGGAGATGGCTGCTGATCTAATGTCCCGTGTTTTAAAATATTTTTGGTCTATCTGTAAGACAAAACAGAAGTGCTCAAGTGGATAGTTCTGCTCTTTCAGTAGGACAAAAATCTTTATTACAGTCTAAACCAAAACCAGTTTATGATTATTCCAGCCAAGAGACGAGCTGAAATAGATCAATGAATTGTCCCACTGCTGCGCCATCAGATGACACTTTGGAACTTCCCAGGAACCAGTGCTTTCCTGAGCTGTGCCGGGGACCCTGGAAAGAGTTGTGGAAGAACTTCCACCTTTGTCATTGAGCAAAGAACTTGGCGAACGCAAGCACTCCCCCACTCGACTCTTAAACCAATTTAGTGCATTTACCTGCTGCTTAACTGGTTGATGACAACAGACCTAAGTGCTTGGAATCGCTTGCTGCAGAGATGACATCATCCCTGTGTAAATTTATCCAATGCAGCTACGTGGTTCATGGCTAATAAAAGAATTTTACACTTGCAAGTGGCCACTAATATCAACATCCAAAATCCGGTGCAAAGTTCAATTCAGAATTTTCTTTATTAAAATACCTTTTCACATTCCTTATACGAACGCATTTGTATGGACACTCATGGGACGCTAGAATGAATATTTGTCAACAGCAGAGTACTGTGAAGTCAGTCATTTGTGAAAGGCTTTTGATACAAACATTTGCAAAGGGAACAATAAATTAGAGATATTACCCAGTAACCGGAGATTGAGAATTTTAATATTTGGAATGAGGATATAAAACCCTTTTGTGTTTCTTGCTGGTTTTGCGTCTCTGATGCAATGCTTAAAGCAGTTAACTATATATGTATATACAAATCCATGGGCTGTCTTTCACTATTTTCTAATTAAAATGAGAACCTTCTTACCTGTGGCCCAGATCTTGTAGTAATTTAATCTGCAGTAAGAAAAGGAGAGCAATTGCCATGTCAAAGACCAGCTGGGTAAGGGGTTGGGAACAGCACCACTTCTATTTTATGTTCTTTTTTAAAAATCAATGCAACTGAGATAAACATGGGCTGTAAAGATCAGATCCAGGTCCAAACTGGATCCATGTTAGTGTTTCATCATGTTACAGAGGGAAAAAAAACATAGGTATGGATGTTCCATACTGGACAAACTGGACACAAATATGACTTTATCTCTCTCCTACAATCAAAGGAATAAGGATTATACATAACAGGATTTTCAGGAACAAACTCACTGGCTTGGGTGTAGTATAATCTACCCCCTCAACACCTCTACTTTGCATCCTCCAAAACAACTGTGATGGGCCATCATTCCTTGAAGAACCATCACACCAAACTAACCAACAAGCATCAGAACTTTTAAAGGGGAAAAGCAATTTAGTGAAGCATAAAGAATATTTGTGCCTCTACCGATAGAAGCACTTGGTAAAGTACTGAATCTCTGAACAGTTATTCAAGTTTTTAGAGAGCCCAGAGCTCGCTCTTCCGTTTGGCCCCCACTGCAGTGTAACATCCAAGTGAGCTGTAAATTAGCTGGCTCCAAGATCAGCAGCAGTCCAGCTGCTGAGCACAGGGAATTCAGCACGAGCTGCAAGATCACGTCAAAGTACACACATGGCTGGCCAAGCTGTGCTGAGCTCTGATCTGCCACAGTAGTGTTACTGATAACCAAATTAGCTAGTTTAAAGCAAGCTTAGGTATTCCTACATCTTACTAGCATCACAGTAGTTACTGCACTGTAGAAATGTACTCCCTCGGCTGTAGCTTCTCCTGTTATTTCCTCAGAGCATCATGAACTGGAGGCTAGAAAGGCAAAATTGCATTAGCAGGAGAAATTAAAAGACGGGCACCTAGGTCAGTGGTTTCTACAGCCACTTTCCTATGAGAATTTTTATTTGTAATTTTTTCCACTAAATGCTTTAGGAACATTTCTATTGTTCCCCCTGAGGAAATAAACTTTGAAAAGTAGAGCCTGGCAAACTCATAAATAAGTGCTGCAGAGCTTTTGAAACATTTGCAACATCTTCCATCTTGGCTTGTTTTCTTCTCCCAGCAGATGTTTGAGATGACTGTTCTAAGTAGCATCAGGATGCCCTTGTATTCTCTGTTGACAACAAAATCAAAAAAGAAAAACAAAAAGGTATGAGTATAAATATCCCCCTGCTCTCTCCTGTCCTTTTTGATCAATACAAAAACTTTAAATATAGCAACATATTCCTTAGAGCACTGTACAGTGAGCTAATAAATAGTCATGGCTCCCTGGGGAGATATTAGTATTATCTTCATCAGATAAAAAAGGAAATAAGACAGTGGGAGATTTAGGTTAACAATTACAGGCCAGACTGCAATACCGTTAATCACCAACATCTGCAACTGGGCTTTTACTGATAAAAGTTGGATTCTTGTGGGAACTGCTGGCACTCAGCAAGTCAGATCCCTCCCTTACTAGTAAATGCCCAGTTGCCACAATTAGGCCCTAACTTTCCGTCCCACAAGAAAGAAAACCTTTTTCTGAGAAGCACGCGGGTATCTCAACAGTGAGTAGTGCAGCGTTCAACTTTTATACACCGTCCATCTCCACGAGTTTGCTCCTTTGCATTGGTTATCTGTGGTCCCTGTGCACAGAAACCTGGCGCTGAGAACCACAGCAGGCAGCGTGCAAACAGAGGAGTCCTCTGCGCCAACCAACGGGCGAGGGCAAAGACAGAACAGAAACTTCATTGTCTTTACATTATATGACAGAAATAATTCCGTCCACTGAGGATTCTCAACTGTCAAGTCTTTCCTGACACCGTTGCCAAAGCAAGTCGTCTTCCAATAAATATCTGCTAAGAGTACATGGTGGCCTCTAACCTAATAGTTCAGCCTGTCAGCACTGAGGCGCCTAATGCCTTTTGTGGACTTACCCCCAAAGGATTTGCCCCGTGAGTCAGAGGCAGGAATTCCTGGTTTATAATTTAATGTTTATTTCAGAGTATCACCTTGGTTTTCATATCCTGACTGCCTGAAATCCCCCCAGTTTTAAATGGACACATCCTTCATCTTCGTTTCCTGTCTGAAACCGTCGTGCCACGTTACTCTGCACCATTAAACACATGCCAGGTCCCCCTCCGGAGCTGGCTATGTTGTGCTGGCAACGTGAAACAATTCCTCTAGCGCTGAGAATTCACAAAATACGTTTGGGATCCCTTGAGTAAGAAGAGAAAGCAGCTGAAACAAAAAAAATATCCACAGAAATTTCCCCGAGCAGGTTGCTACTGTACAGGTTTCTATCTCAGAGGGTACATGCTGAGGCTGACCAAACAGGCAGCTAAAGGTACACTGTGTCCTTACCGAGGCTGCCAGTCCTCATGTACCCCTAGAACAGAATCAAACAAACAAACAAACACACACTTCTAAGAGGTAATAGGGGAGGAGGAGATATGAAGTCAGAATGTACTGCTGAGGTAAATTTGACACAATACCAATTAGTATTTGGCGAAGTGGCTATCTCATTGTTAAGATATTTCCTTCAATATGTTTTCAGAAACTGGGACCGTTAAATAACTTAGAAAGATTGCCAGCTCTGATTTCAGGAAGGAAACCTCCTCCCAGTTCCTCTCTAAGTAATTCATTTCTTTTGCAAATACTTCCTATGGATGGCATTTAAGATACAAATTTCTGAAACAGAGGAGAAAGAGGGAAGCAACCCCCAACCCAAAACTAAATGGCCTAAAAGTCCAAGACGTTCAGGTTCAAGGTATTACCAAATCAGTTAGAACCTGGGCTGCAATTAAGCCTTTATACTTCAAATAATTCAAACCTTAACTGATTGTTTTTCTAATGCGCCGCCTGCTTTGACGTAACACAAACACTATCAGTGCCTCCAAGTAACACAACACTTATTGTCAGTGCAGTGTTTACTGAAGCCCTGAGCTCTATTTTCTAAGTCTCTCAGTGAAGACGAAGCAAAGTTCCTGAATTTCCACGCTGGATTATATTTATTCTGACAGACACTACGTAGGGGCAAAAGCACACGAGCGGGGCTGGTGCTCGTTAACATGATTTGCTTCATCTCTCTTCTCCACCCTGCAGTACGGTCTTTCGCCTGGGACTTCTGGAAAATCACTGCAGAAGTGAGTGGGGTAACAGAATTTATCTGAGGAGTGGAAGCCCCGTTGTTACCTGAATTCAGAGAGTGAAAAGGACAGCAGGATCTGGTGTCCAGCCTCCACCTCCATGACTGAAACAAAACAGATTGCATGGCCTCCCGTCCCTGAGAACACAGCTCTGAGCAAAACACTCCTCTCTCTGCCGTGGTGTCCTCTGTCCCACACTTCGGGAACACCTATTACTTCCTAAGCGCAGTCAAATTGTACAAGTTTTTTGGAGAGGTCACTATAGCTAAGTAATTCATCTGGCCTTTCATGTGATTAAGACGCCAGCTGAGCAGCCTAGCGCCCGAAGGCCGCCTTTCACTCACAAATTAAGAGAGTAACAGATTGAAAGCAAGTTCACCTCTGAGCCAAATACTTCATTTGGCTATGAAGCTGCAGAACATCTGGGGAGGAAGTTTAAGCCACTTGTTAACTTTATAAGGAGCATTTTCCTTTTCATGAGTAGGATCAACAGCTCCTCATTTGGACCCAACTTCTGAGGTATATCACAGTTAAGTGTGGTGTGAAAGCGAGCTACAAACCACTGCAAGAAAATAAATGTAGAAAGCACCTTAGTAGCTCCCTGCCCTTTCTGTGCTCATCTGTGCTGCCTGAGAAGTGCTGGGAGGCAAAGAGGGGAGATAAATTTCTTCAGAGATTTTCTATCTATCCAATCAAACTTTAGGTCACTTATCTAGAGAGTTCAAAAGAGGGATGGTACTGCATTTTGTCACAGGCTTTGTTTAGAACAGAACTAGGCATTTAAGAAGCAGAAGATGAGGATCTGTTTTTTTGCCACTTGTAGGAAAACTCAAGATGGGCAAGTGTTACAAAGCTGACTTTTTTTGGGGGCGTTTCTGAAAATTGGATTAGTTTTACAGGGTAACTAGTTTCATTACTCTCCTACTGTGACCAGGAGTTTGTACAAGCAACACAAAAGAAAACTGCCTTCAGCTGATACTCTTCTCCCTTGAATCTCACGTTACTTCCTAGATTGTCTGGTCAGTAAGTTTTAATAGCCCAAAGAATTACGATTAAAGTGATTTACATGCAGCAACCTGTGTATTTTCTCTGAAGCAGCCATATTATACTTCCATAAATGAAGAGATACACTCACTTTTGGCCACAAGGAAACAAAATAAAAATCTTCATAAATCTTTAGTCCTTCCAAACTCCATTATAAATGATATAAGGTAGGGGGGGCAAAGATACAGGCTCCTTCCTGAGCTTACACCAAATGTCTATCACAACCACTCCTGATCATTCCTCCTTTTGTGTCGGACAGGGACAAACTTTCTTCTGTGTGATGCTCCCAGGAATGCCTGGTACAACCCAGAGGAGGGTTCAGCTCAATTTATTTTTAGAAAATCAAAAGCAAAGAATAAAAACAAGCCTTTAAACTAAGAGAGACAATGATACTATAAACCCTACTGGCCTGTTAATATATGTCTGTTTATTGTAACACAATCTGTGACCTTCAGTGCACTGCCAATGTCTGTAAATAATACAATGGGCTGCTTTTTTATCCCATGGGGATGTGAGTGCTGATGGAGCCTTTCAAAACTCAAATGGATGCCATAAGCTGACGTAGACTGTGCTATTGTGATTCTTATTTATGAGTCTTTCTCTCTCTCTCTTTTTTTTTTTTCTTTTTAAGTACAAGTTCCAAAGTCACAAAGTGGATGGCAGAAAAAACACCCTTGTCTGCCTGGTTTGAGGTTGGATTAGACAGCTTATCTAACATTCATAAAAGTCCTCCTGAAATGTATATTCCCTGCCTCTCAGATCTCATGACAGCAGAGTAACAGCTCGTTCAAGACATCTATTCTTTAAAAAAAAACAAAACAACCCAACCCAACCTTGCTGTATTTTTTCACTGGCTTCTTAGCCTTATTAAAGCTCTTCACCATCCACAAAACCTTCACAGAACTCCTCATTATTTAGCATATTCTCATTTCTTGGTTAGAGCAGCATAACTGTGACGTATCTATGTACTCTGAGGTAAAAAATCGCTTGCCTTTACAATTTCTTACAAAGTCTCAGTTTTCACCACCAGCTGTTCGAGTCATTCCACTTACTGTAGCAGTGGGTGAAAACGAACCCAGAAGGAACCAGTCACAGACAGTGAAAAGACGTGACATCTGCCCAAGTTCAGGTGTTCAGCCATTCCTCCTTAGTTTAACTCTTCAGTTCACATCTCAGGAAGGACCTCACATCTCTGGATATCCCAATCACAGCATATGAACCCAGTATGTGTGCGCACATGTGAACAGACACACCCCGAGGAGATTCCCTGGCACCAAACCCCCTACAGATTTTACAGCTGGAACTGGAACAACAACTCTGTCCCCAGTGATACGTTAACAAGTTTAGCAGGTTTTCAGATGCAAATCTTGAGTGCTTCAGCACCAACCATCCCCAACCCTGTGCCCTTCTGCCAGCGTGAATACTTCTGGCACGTACCCAAAGCCATGCAAGCGTTCAACACAAATTCTTGGAAGATTAGTATTTGTCACCTACCCCCAGTACCAGAACTACCAAATACCAACCACTTCCATGGACTTTTAAAGCTGACCGTTCTATACATGTTGTACTGAAATCCTGATTAGCAATAATATATATGAAGGAACTGCCCAGTACCTGTCCAGTAAATGTACTGAAGAACAAACAAACAATTAAAATGTAGCAAGGCTTGAACACTATCTTAGTAGATCCACAATAATCTCGAACTAATTTCCCTATATTTAACTGCTTAAATAAAATGAATACTTACAGAATGCCTGTTTTCCACAGAATCTGCAAAATGAAAGACAATGTATAAATTATGAAATGACACATTGCAGAGTGATCAGTTCTATGTTCCAGAAAATAGACTTTAGTGTTTACTCTAGCTTTTTTTGTTCATCTTGCAATGATGTAAAATTGCAACCTACAACTAAGGTTCAAGCTCTGGTCCAAGATGTATCCAAGCACCAGTTTAATTCAAGTACATGGGTGGGACCAGACATTTCAGAGATCACGCTGAACCGTACATGTTTGACAGCTTTCCTGATTAGGGTTTAGAGCAGAAGTCTCTACTGAGAGCACATGTTGTTACTGGACAAAAAAGAGTCTTCCTTTTAGAGACAAGTTCTCATGAGCATTATACTTCCTCTTCCAATTCCTTGCCAGGAAAATAATGTACTGCAGAAATCCGGTATAGGATACGATTTTCAGAGCCAAATAAGATCCTGCAAAGGCACCTGAAATTTTATTAATAAAAGGATGCTTGTTCCCAGCGAAAGCCTGAGAGACAGTGGGCTCTTTCCATTTAGGACCAGTGAACTTTACAATTAGATCTTAGGCTCTTTCTTTTAAAAAAGTGGATTTAGCTATTCCGAAGTTTCGGAGAGTACCTTCAAATATTAAGCCATAAATATTTCTTTGTCCTCTGAAAGTAAGAGGGTTTAGAGACACAAGGAAGGTAACTACTCTTTTAGAAGAGGACTTCAAGTGTTGTTAAAACTGCTCTTTTGTATGGTCCCTTAAGATATTTCACCTGTGACAAAAGCACATGCTGAATCTTGAAGGGTATTCTCTTGGAAAGTATAGAAACACAGGATAGTCTCTGAATCTGTGTTTTTTTTCCTAAGTAGGTATTTTTTTTAAGTAGCAAATAATTATATCAGTCCTCTCATAGGCAGAACATTTATGTAAATTTTGAAAAATCCTCCAAAATCATTAAATGAAGGATATTATGAAAAGTGCTGCTACCATAAATAAAGGTCTTATAGAAACTCCCTTGCCAGCCAGCAGAAGTAATGAGGAAACTGAACACAGGTGAACCTAACTTTGCAGATCACAACGCTAAAGTCTCTTTTTCTCTCTCCGTTATGGTTACATCCCTGTATATTTGTGGTGCAGTTAATCTCGTATGGTTTCTACCATCTGCATTTTTATTACGAGTTATTAATGAGCTGCATTTTATTACATTAGGACTGTGATTCTGCTTCACTGAACGCAGCACCATGAACACAGAATACAGTCAGGCTGCAGTTTCTGTAACAGAGAGACTCCCAGAATGTCACAGGAACTGTACGCTCCGAGTTCTACCCAGAACTTTTAGTCTAGGAAAAGGATTAAAAAGCTGATCTGACTACAGCACTTTATACCATGCTGCATAAACTTAATTTCCATATGAAAAATTATCTCAATGTTTGGCAAAATTAGTCCTGATATGCTTAGCCAGTTTGATAAGAAACAAAATCAAGTTACATGGGAAACACATAAAAGCTCTTTGTGTCCCCAAAGTTGACAGAAGCGAACAAAACCACTGCTGACCCAGTGCAACATCAAAGCTTAACTTTAGGTGGACAAAACCATATGTAAGATTTATGAAGTGAGGCATTAACGAGCTGCAGTTTAGTCCTCTGTCACAATGTATTGTGCTTACAGGAAGGAGGAAATGAGAAATTTTGTATAAATTCCAACCTTCAAACAACGGGATGTTTGCTACCCCAAAGGTAGGAGGTCACAATAACAGATATCTCACCTCCTTGTTATCTCTCACCCAGATTCAAAATAGCGTGGCTTTCTAGCAAAGTATCAAATCTCTACCAGGAGAACGTCATCGTTTGTTTCCTTTGAAAGTGCTGCTGGAAGGCTATATGATTTCTAAACGGTACCAATCACGTAAGCCAGTATGTAGCCTCTAATGAAAGCACAATGACACGGTGCTTTTGCTGATTCTTTGCTAACATCAATCTTTTCACAACCTTTTCATTTCAGTCCTGTTAAAAATATGAAGTGGCTTTTACTCGAAACACACTGTTTTTACTGTGATGAAAGAGAACAGAGAGGTTTGCAAACACTACCAAAAACAAGAGGGGTTGGAACTCAATGTTCTTTAATGTTTCTTCCAACTCTGATGATTCTATGATTCCATGAAAGCAGGGATATACGTGAGATATACTGGGTTCTAGTCACATACAATTGGTCAAGTTTCCATAGCAAGGCAAGCAAGAAGCTGCATACTTCACAAAAGGAATCACAGCTGAAGGTCTGGAGCTGGTGATTTCCAAAAAATTCCCTATCTAATAAAGACAAGTGTTCTTATGGATTTCTGATGGATTTAAACTCTGGCTACTGCTTTTAGTTGATGGGGTTTAAACTTCAAAGAACACATTTTTACAAAGGAATACATTAATAGTAGGAACTTAAGACTCTAACTCTGCACTTTCTTGCCGCTAGAGGTTATGGAGAAGAGAATATACACCTAAAGAGCTGCAATTCACAGTCTATCCCAAACCCATCTCCAGTGCTGGTAGAAGCTAAAATGCTAGATTATCAGCTGCAGAGCTGAGCCAGAGACAGACACCACATTCTGCCAAGACTTTTACTGAAGCAGTAGCTTCTAACAGACAATCTTGGCAGGCAGTTTGGGAATGGATCTTACACACGGGCATGCACACAATTCAGCTTTGCATTTTAGGTTCAAGCAAGGTCAGAAGCTCCCTGCATATATGTATATTACTCAAACCTTCTGGTTTAGCCTAATTTTTGGCTGAAGCTATTGTGAGCATTTAGCTCTGGAATCAATGTCTTGCACATCCAGGCTTTGGTCTAGAACATGTCTTAAAATCTAGAGACCCAGAGGCTTTATTTTAGAGAAGGGAAAGGTTATTCACATGATTCCAGACTGCACGCAGCCAGCATATGCTCATAAGGTCTGAGTTTTGAATAACATAATGAATTCTCAGACCCTGTGAGATTTCTCCACGCTAGAAAAGGCATTCAAAGGGAAATTCTGGCTATGTATACAGAGGTGTTAAGCCTAAGGCTCAGCAGCAGCAAAGTATTTAAGCAGATTTCCTGATTGCTAGAACTGATTTCTAATAGTTTGTTCCAAACCACTAAATGCAATGGGGGTTTCTCATGCCTCTTTCCACTGGGATATATTTATTTTTCCATAGTACATTGTTGGTTGCAATAGGATTCATAGAATTTCCTGTCTCGCCACTGCAGTTGCTTCCAAGTGACCAATTCATTTTTCCAGGCTTAGCAGCATAAAGGCTGGCTCTGCATTTTGTTCACTAGATTTCCATTTTCCTGATAAGAAATTAAGAATAGTTATCTTGCAGTAAGCTGCTATGGGTTCAATTGAGTGCTCATCAAGATCAGTGCAAAGCCTATCACTGGCTTCTGTGAGCTTTCAATCTGACACACAGCTAAAGGCAGAGTTCACCAAATGAGCAAGAATGAACTAAAACATTTCATTCCACAAGAAGTGCCCTGGAAAAACATAAAGAAATCTGTAAATTAGAGTTGGCTCAAGTCTTCTTAGCACATATTGCTCATATTCTCCTATTGCTATCTCAAGAACAGGGACTAAGGTTGAGGGAAGGAGTGGAGCTGAGAGAAAGAACCAGTACGGAGATGCTTGGACTCCCTGCCACTACTGCCTATTGGGAGGATGAAAGGTGAGATGGAACTAAATCATCCATCTAGAAGAGCCTCCACCCAGCCAGCTGAAGTTAGGATCTGATACATCCTGACCCTTCCCTCAGGAAGAGCATCAGCTGCCAGCCTACCCTGCTGGGACTCCAGCAGACACAGCAGGCAGCAAGGCCACAGTCATTTTGTCATTCTTGGCAGTCTGTTGATTTAAACAATTGCCTGTTTTGCTTAAGCCTTGGACTGTCTTAGTTCTTTCTGAACAAAAAGCAACAGCTCTGGAACTGGACTGGATATTCCTGACTCCCAAGATACTTTGACCTTTACACAGAGCAACTGGAGAAAGTTGTATTTTAAGGAAATTAGCTGATTCTGATAGGTGTGAAGGACTTTTAGACAAAGGTGTTATTGACCTGACTGGTACTAATTCTAACCATTCCCCAAATTGCCACTTGGATGTAAGAGCTGATTTACAGCTGAGGGCTGAAGCTTTAGCTATCTTATGTAAAATACTAAAGTAACAGCCTATTGCCCTAGAAAAGGTTTTAAATCAATATCTGAACGAACCTCCTGAACATCAAGTCTTCTTTCCTTGAATTAAACTAACCTTTCAATAACAACGCAAGGACAACTTCATTTGAGTTTTTTCCAGAGACAAAGCTACTGATCAACATCCTCCTTAAACCTCTCATTACATCAGAGAAATCCAGCATCCAGCTAAAGAGACTGTCATTCTTTAGCTACAGTGCTATTATTTGACTTTCAATCAAAACACACCTGACTAGACTTGAATTTTGCAAATGACCTGCTTTTCCTATTGTTAAGGGGTTAACTGTAGTCAACCACATGCAGGTCTGCAATTTGAAATGTGCATTTGATAGTCTGTCTCTCAGACTCCTATCAATCTTTAATGTAACACCTCTTTACACCCAGTACTCAGAATAAGGAAAGCAGCACAGCAAATGGGATGGAAAGCGATGAAGACACTAAAATGATAGTATCAGGATATAACATAGCCAATACCAGGAAAATAAAAAGAAAGGGAGTGATGGCAGATGCTCAGCACACTGCCAAAGGCCTGGGGCTTGGGAAAGGTCAGAACGTTATCTGCTTTATGGATGCCCTATGTGGGATAAGAACAAGCTGTAGAACTGAAAACACAAGAGAAGCTGGTTACTGACCATGCATCTGCCTTACTGGGGCCAGCAGTGAGAGCCATCAGAAAAATGAAGAGGAAAAATATTTTAGCTCAGTCACAAAGAATTGCATCAAACACAACAACTACTGACAGCTCTTCAGCTTCCTCTCTACTGGGCACAATTCCTGGAATGCACAGATAACTCCTTGAAAAGACAGAATTGCTCATGAAGCACTCAATTCTGCTTAAACACAAGACACAATAGTTACCAACAAACAAAAAATAATAAAATGTTATATAGGTCTTAGGTGGTAAATCTGTCAAACAGTGTGTCGGACACCAATTCTCAAATGAATGTAAATTCCCCAGAGGACACATTTGTCTGAACCATTAACTTTCTGACGTAGATTGTACTCTTGAGCAATTTTTTGAGCAATTGCTCAAAACCTCTCAGAGAATATTCAAATGCAGGGAAGATCATAATGGTAAATCAATTTCTGCACCCACTAGTAATGTTCAGTATCTTTCACAGTATCTTTCTGGCCTTTAATATATGAAATACATGAACATATGTTACTTCAGAAGATAGATCCATTTCCTAGGGATCCCCCACTACATTTATACTTTAGCACCTTGCAATCACGCTGCCTATTAAAAAAACCCAAAGTAAATGTTATATTAAAATAGAATAGACTGTAATGTAGGTATCCAAAGCAGCAGCACAGCGATGTGATGCACTGCTTATCTAATTGAAACACTTTTCCTGTGTATCAGTCAGGAAAAACAGACGTGATTAAAACAATAAACTGGTACTATGTTTCCAAGAATAACTGAAACTGCAAAATGTTATGCATAAAAGAGCAGGTGGACTGCAAGATTAAGGGGCGTTCGCATTATCATCAGGCTAATTCAGCTCAGTCTTTCAATCGTGTCTCATTTTATTGCAGTTCCCACTTCATGGCAATTACTGTCTTCTAAATGCTTTGAATTATAGTTCTGCTGTGCTAGCCTTGAGTTTACATTGCAACTGACAAAACATCCTACTTGTCTATAACACTTTCCCTTATGTCAAAAATAGGAATGGTGAAAGGTGTAATAATCGGCTTCGCACCTTGGCAGAAAGCAAGCAGGGTTACACAGCCAGCTTCTGCAGCTTGGTACAGGGCCAGTTCACACTCACTGGAAAACCTTTCAGAACATTAGTGGCCTTCGGGTACAGCCCTGAAATGAGCTGGTTTTTTCTCATGCTGCTGCCAGGATGATCCTACATTAAGCACCCAGTGTAAAGGATATTCTGCTTTTTCACTATAAGGCTGTGAAAAACGAGTACAACACCCAGGCTCAGCTCCAAGCCAGGAGCCAGGATTCTGAAATTCTGTTCCCAGTGTTGTCATTCTCTGAACACATTGCCTTAAACAAATGACCTAATCTCTCTGTTTATTCAGCTGTAAAATGGAGATTAAAGTTGCCTTGTAAGTCCTCACAAGGGCAAATTGAGTAATGTTTTCTAAAGTATTTGGGAGACCCTCACATAAAACTCACAGAATACTGTGTCGGAACAGGTGGGAAATCCCTTACAAAATAGAAAAACAGCAAATTAAAATGCAACAATCAAAAATTAAAAAAGCACACAACAAAGCCACTTGGTAACGTGAATGGGGACAGAATCTGACCACTTTACAGCCCTAATATTTAAGAATCTAGAGTTCCTAACACAAAGGGAGGAAAGGAAATCCTTTCAGATTCAGTCTTTGACAAACTGAAGGAACTCTTTTAACCTACTGTCTCTGAACTCGGTACTGCCAGAACATTTCTAGATAGTATTTGCCTGTAAGGTGCTAATGCCCACATACAAAAGTCTGCGTTTCAGGAGGCAGAAGGGCAGAGCGGCTGCACATACAACCTGAGATGATTTTTGATGGTGCTTAAAACAAACAGCCCACTCTACTCAAGTGATCATATCGCTTTAAAGATATTTAGGAGTTTGGTTTTGGAGGCTTCACAGATATTTGCTGGGTTTATAACCAAAACCAGTACAATATTTTATATTACACGGCAAACATGCACAACTAAGAGGAAAAGTTTTGGTCATGAGCAGTTTGAGATAACACAGCATTCTCATCCCTAATGTTCAGCACCAGATTCAGATACATGGAAAACAGGCTGATGAAGTAGATGTTACAAATATTAATCTTACCGCATTAAATATCATTGGTTTATGAGAAACCACAAAGGTGTTATATGATTTGTCAACACCTGTGATTTTGTAGATGCCCTTCAGTATGTTCCTATGTGACTTGGATCTCTTTTTTATAGCACTTATCTTATAAAGCATTCAGTCACAAACTTATCCTTAATCTCTATACAAATGCTTCCTTTATTTGTTTAATTTTTCACTAGCTTACTTACCATTATAAGCTTTTCTGATTTCACTATAAACTGTTTCAGTCCCCTTCTGTACAGGAGCTGGAAAATGTATTGGCACAGAATCAATTCATTTTCTCTATCTTTTTTTTTTTTTTTTTTTTAATTTGCCATATGAAAAGCTCCTTAAACAAACAGCACACACTGTTTTACTGTCAAAAGAAGTAGTTACAAAAGCAGCAGCCTGTGGACTCTATGAAAAAGCACTTACACCCTCCCCCAAACCCAGACTGTAAGGTTCTGAGACAGAGGTGTATCTCCCTCTACAGAAAAAAGATGATGAAAATAGGCTTCCCTTTCTAAATTTGACTTTAACATTCTACTAACATTCTCAACTTAAACTGATACTGCTTCAATTTTACAGAGACAACAATCACTAGAGGAGAGCTTCTCTGGATCACTTGAAGAGCTTCTTCAATTTGTTCTAAGGATTTAGGGAACCTAGACCTGAGGTATCTATAATTTGGAAGACTAACTACACCTGCTTTTGGCAATTAGCATGATTAAATTTTTACAGGCGCAAAAATAATCTAACTTGCTGTTCTCAGAAGACTGTTTTCAGATTTCACACTGCTTAGCTTCTCTTCAGGGGCTACCTGGGAAAGGTCTCCTCTCAGTTGCCCAGCATGGCAGACTCTTCCATCAGCACACTGGAATCAGGTGGGCATAGCAGGAATGAAGGCTAAGAAAGCTTGGAGGAATACAGAAAGTAAGGAGAAAAAGCAGACAGGGAAGATTTTTGTGCCTTCAAGGCCATAAGTGGGATATAAATGCAATGTTAGTCTTAGACACATGTTTTTCGAACTCTTAGGTTTCAGTTGAGCCCCTGTAAACCTCTGCTCTTGTATGAGATGGAAAGCTAAAACCTCTTCCTTTTTTGCTATCTGACATCTGTGAAAATCTATCCAACAAAGTCAATACCAAACTACAGGCACTTACCCAAGAAGGGAAAGGGCAGAGCCTTATCTGAAGGCCTGAAATAGCAAGAACTCAGTTTCTCTGTGGTCAGTGTAAACACAGCTCTGGCTAGTAGAAGACTGGAACAATTTCCTTGAGTTCTTGAACATGGTTGTACATTAAGAATCCCTGAGTAACCATAGCAAAGTGCTTCAGAACTGTGCATTTAAAACTGTCTTTATTTGCTATAAAGGCCTATGTAGGCAGGGCCTAGGGGCTTGCTATTCAAGGATCTCAAAGAGTTTTAGAAACATTCATTCATTTCAACTAGAGTGAGCCTCTTAGCAAACCTCAGAATTCTATCAGTATCACTTCCAATTCCTGTGGATCATCAATAAACCAAGAAGTTATTTTTTTCTACTTAAAGGTAAGAAAATAAAATTTAAAAATTGCTACCACTTTACAAGAAACTGGAAAAAAAAAATATCATTTCTTTATACAGAGTCCTGTACTTCAGCTATAAAAATAAATACTTCAAGAATTCAGACATATTGATCTGCAGCCAGACTCAGACTCAGAACTGGTACTGTTCTGCATCACTCTGAAAAACCCAAGTGTCTCTGGCACCACATTCTAATTTCCCAAGGCTAATTTCATTTTTAAAAATCCTGTTAAGCACCATTTAGATGTCGGGAGCTACCATAACAGAACTGAGTTACAAAACTACTAATAATTTGCCTGACAGTAGGAGTTACGCTTCACCGAGTACCTAATTACAGCTTTCAAACTTGCAGTTTCAGCATGAACTTTCTTTGCAAAATAGCCTGAAGATCTTGAAGCGCATTGCGTCTGCTTATGGACTCTTGCTTAAACGATCAATTCAATTTCCAGTGAAGTAAGAAGTAATCTTCACAGAATTTTAATGAAAGGTAGCTTATTTCGTTTGGAACACTTCTTAAAGCAGAATACAGTCCTAAAATCTACTCCTGTTGACCCTGTGGAAAAACTTGGTGGGAGGCATTTCCTTAGCTTGCTATTTTTTTTTTCAGAGCCATTTAATTAAATTGTGCTATAATGCCACTGCCCATGTTATTTTCTTTGTTAATCTTCCAATAGTCGCCTTGGTACTGAAAAAAATCTGCTAGGAAAAACTACTTGGATGATGTGACATTTTGTTCCCACTAACTTTGCAATGTTGCCACCCTGCAGATATTTAAGCAGCTACAAAAGTAAAAGAAGGAGCCAGCCACGTTCTTACCCAGCCACGATTAGCAGTTTCTCCCTTCTTGCTTTAGAGAGATTTCCTGATCTTACTTTAGCACTGACCTTTGTTTTTGCTCAGATTAACAATAAAGGGTCTAAATCACTTTGCCAAATTTCTGCACAGCTAAGCTTTAGAAAAGATAAGCACTAGATTTTTGTCAAGCATATAATCTCAGTAAGGATTCAATTTAATAATTCTCTACAATTATCACCTCTTTTAAATATCAAATTAACACTCTGCTATGGCTACTCCAAATAAGAGCTGGACTGTGTAGCGCCAGCTCTACCTCCTATTTGTCAAGCCTCCTATTTGTCAAGCCTCTTTAAAAAGTAGGTATGAAGTTATTCCCACTGGAAGCTGTAAATTAAAACTATGAAACTTTGCTTCTAGCAAGCTTACAATTCACTGTCTGCAACGCTGTCATGAACCCTGTTTTTTCCTCCTCACACAGAAGCATAGTACACAAAGGTCTTGATGCACAAGCCATTATACTAGGCTAAAGACTATATTGGAAATGACCATCTAGCGCTGATAGGGCTGGAAAAACAAGGCGAAACCATTGTTTTCAAATGTAAGTAGTTCTTTACCACTTAACTTTGTCATCAAAAGACAAGATATGCATCCTTCTACTATTATGTAAACCTCTTTTGAGGTGGCATTCAATTATTCCCAATTCCCAAAAGTGACATTAAGGCCACTGTTATAGCTCAGATCCCGCCGTGTTCACTGCGCTAGTCTTTCACAATAAACAGAATAGGATTCTCCTGCACCCGAGACGAACACAAGCATTGACACTGACAACAGATGCAGGAGGAACAAATGATTGGGAAGATAAATTAATCTGAAGTTAGTCCTGACAGATCAAAGAAATGTGGAATAACTCAAAAGGCAGAAGGAATCAGACCGTGCGTGCAGCCTGCCGGACGAGCTATGTGTCCTCAGAGAAAAAGTACATGTGACCTAATTTGTGTTCATTCAGAAAACAGGTGGAATCAAAAGAGATGCAACAGGGATTTGGAGCTAGGTGATAACCTTAAAGGTCTGTTCCCTAAGAAGGGCTGGTCATAAGCCACAGACAGACACAAAATAATCCTATGATTTGAAGCAAAATTTGTAGAATAACATTGAAGTGGCAGAAGTATCAGTGGCAGTCCTACGGCTCAATTATTTTTGTGGGTGTACATAATTATTACAAGGGTATATAAAGAATCATTATTATTACATTATTATTAATCATTAATTATATACAAAGGTATATAAAGAATCTCAACTTTGCTTCTCTTTTCCCAAGAATAAATCTCAGTCTGTTCTCATTGGGATAGGCAGTGCAGAGCTGAAGCAATTAATCTTGCACCTTCCTTTCACAGAACTCCTTCCATTTAAATAGCATCCTCAAGATGCTCTGAAAGATTAACACATTCAGCACTTGCAGCGCAGTTACCATTTACGTAACGCATGTGCTAAGCATTAACTCGGATCCTGGGTGCAACAAAGGAAATAGATTAGGAAGCTACGATATCTCAACGTACTCAAGTTCATTCTTACAGAATTAATTAACGTTCTGTATGTCATATATAGGTCTGTAACATGTTGCAGCGTTCAGTTAAAAGAATCCCATCTTTTTAACATTATTTTGCAGTTCAATGGGGCTCAATCTACATAGCATGGGTACTATCTTATTGGTCAGTCTGGTATACTGCAATAACGTCATGTAGCAGGAATGGGATGAAAAGGCTGTTTTTAGAGATGCTGATCCTGCATTTAGTAGGGTTTTTAATTTAAAAAATTACACACTAGCATATCTTTCCTGTTCTATACCACTGTATTGCATAGTGCACGCTCAGAAATAGTTGGAACAATTAAGAATTACCCCTATTCTGAAAAATATTACAATAAATAGGATGTCTCAGCACAGAATTTAGAAGTAGTGGATAAATAACATGCTTAGAACACAGAGAAAACTGCGTGATGAAGGAAACCAGCAAGTGAAAACAGAGAAAGAATAGGAAGATTGGCTGTTCCGGGAGAGCTTTGCTGCCAAGCTTGAAGATTGAGCACTTTTGCCCAAACATCTGTATTACTAACTAAACAATTGTATCTTTGGTCTCTGAAATAATTGAGTGGTCCTTCCTACCAGGAAAAGGCATATTTTTCCATTTCTTCCTCAGTTTGCTCATTCAGTTAAAGCAAAGCAACTAGAGCACAGCATAAATGTTCGCTCCTACATCAAACTTTGTTACATCTTCCAGAAATTTACAGGTTTCCAGCACGAGGGCATAATGATATCACAGTTCTCTAGAAGACACAGAATGATTGAAGTGTGGATTTGTGTCTTGAGAATAAATCTCAGTGGACATTTCACCTTCCAGGTTGTAGCGATGTGCACCTTAGCCTCATGCTAAGAGGTCCAGTTAGTGTTACCACAGAAGTATGGGAAGGAGGCCAAAATTATCTGGGCATCATTATTCTCGTTTCTCTGTCTAATGTGCCACAAAATCCAGGGTGGTCACCAGGCCTCTCCAGACAGAGAGACTAAATCTACACTGGTCTCTCTCCCTTCTCTGACACAAGTGAATTACAGCTTTCACCCTTCAACCAGTTCCTTCATAAAGAAGGAAATTCCACTGCTTTCTGTTCTCTCAATTATCCTACCCTGTGGCTTTTGACATTTCAGATGACTCTCAGTGAATTTGGACTCTATAACATGAAAATTCACAGCAGGCTGTCTTCTGCTCAGAGCCACAACTCCAGCAGGGAGCCCTGCTCTGCACAGACATCGTGTGGATGAGAAGAGCAAGTGCAGGAGAGGATCCCAGCAGAAGAAGGGTTGCAGTGAACCACAGCACAGTTGCCAGCGCATCTAGCATGCTGCTGGCATGAAATTGTCATGCACATTAAGCACAACCTGCTCTTCCATTCACAAATGTCAATATCAGACCAGTGTCAGGGAGTAGCAACATGCCCAGAGTAGCTCCCCAAACAGAATCATAGAGGCCAGGTAGTTTATTACCTCTTTGAGGATCAAGCGTTGATACTTCAACTTCAGTGTACTCCACCTCAGCACTCTCAAGGTCAGGTCCTGCCCCAAAAATATCAAGAAGATGTTTCTTTGTAGGACTGCATGCTTTCATTTGAACTGTGGGCCCAACCCCGCTGCCACTGACATTAATGGACAAATCCTCATTGACTTTTGAAGGCGCAGGATCAGGCCCTTCTTATGGCATATGTAAATTGCTCTGCTAAGAGTTGTGTGGCAAACCCATTCCTACGGGCTATCCTGATCTGCAAGGCAGTAGACCAACTCGAGCCAAGTTTCTGAAATTGTGGGACTTGCAAATTATATCTAAAACTCTTACTTTCAATTTAACACCTTCAAAAGTGGCACAACACAAGTGGAGCAGGGAATTATTTAAGATTCTCTCATGTTCCTGCTCCAGCTCCTCCTCTCTTTTCTATTTCTCTTCCTGCCATTATTTTTCCCTCCTTTTCTACGGCTGCTCTGGCACAACACTTCCCACTCTCCATGGGTTTAAAGTCTCAGTAAGTCTTTCATAGCCTCTCTTGTCACCTCTCACACTCTCAATTTCTGCTTTGCCAATAAGCAATTTCAGTACTTTCCTGCTGCCCTTCAAGCTCTCCACAGAACATCTACAATGGCAATCCATCTCCCTCCTCAAAATGCTGCTTTGCCACAACACCCACAAAATCTGACAACAATTAGACACCTGATTTATTAAGATTACTGGCTGACAAGTACTAGCTACCTGGATAAAACAGACACAAGAAGCAGTTGTTACTTTCTACTCTGTGTTTTCCTTACAGTGAAGATGGTTTCCACTGGATTTCCATAAAAGCTGGAAGGAACCACAACAGTCATTCAGACTGGAATCTTGCAGAACTGCTTGTGGAATTTTAGAACAGAAATTAGAGAAAGATCTAATGATTAGAGCAGCAAAGTTTTGGAGCAGCCTTCCAATAGCTTTGGTGAGAAAACAAAAAAAGCTGAACAAAACCAAACCAGTGTTTAAGGAGGCATATGCATTAATAACAAAGTTTAAATTACATGCTTCCTACAATAGCAGTGATTCTGAATGATCAGTACACCCTTACATTCCTGTTCCTGCTAACTGTATGTTTGTTTTGCACAAGAATGTCCCTCTAGTTCTAATTTGACTTATTCAGGCCACAATGGAATAACTTCCATGCACCGTGCTATAAACTCCTTCCTTTTGCTTGCTGGAGTAAAAGCTGTTGCCACACAAATGCACAACAGATAGTTATTTTTAGAGGTATGTGAATAATACACTTGTTTTTCACATCTGGTAGAGACCTCTGCAGTAGCGTAGCTAGCTCTAATGAAGCTGCCCACTCCACAATAGGTAAGGATTGAAACCATTTATTTCTGGCACACGTGCAGGTCATTAGACCAGAGCCCATTTCACCTACAACAGTAGGATACAATGGAAAAAAAACAAAAGTCACTGAGCAAGAGTTTCCAAAGGTTGTTTCCAAGTTTTACTGTGAAATTAACTTAGTGCAGCACTTTTCTTTTAGTTTTGTTGTACAATGCTGCCCTGCACACTCAGAACTGCATCAAAGAATTATCAATTAGAGATTTCCACCACCTATTTTGCATTCTTGAGAAAAGATATTTTTTCCTTTAAAAAAAAATCTGAGTAATTGTTGTACAGACATTAAAATTTTGAGTCAACGTTGTATTTTTATAGCATCCGTCATTAGATGGCCTGGAATCCAGCACAACTAATTACAGTTGATAAGTGGGTCCCATTGTTGTCATTTTGCACATAAGGAAAAAGAACTAAGCTCAACAAAGGAAAGAATCTTCCCCACTACCAAAGAGAAAAAGGAAAGAACTGGGCCTATCAAATCTGGATTGCTACCATTAGAAAACATCATGGCTTTCAGTTATAAAATAATTTTTAAATCTAAAATTTAAGTATAAAATTACCTTTACTCTCATCTGTTTTCATGTGATTTTCACTATCTTCAATGTAACCTGAACCTAAAACATTAAAACAAAGGTTGAGCTGACAAAATATTTATTATAGCCAAATAAATGCGTTCTACAGCTGCAGTTCCTGTTGTCATTATGTTTACTTGGATATGAGAAACTCTCCTTTTAGACTCACACCTAGGACCATTCACATAAAAACACCTTCTTCCCACCTGTGTTACACAATCAGCTAAAAACCACCCCAGGTGTAACTTTCTTTGTATCAGGTGCTCTAAACACCACATCCACCTATCTTTGTAAAGTCCAGTCAGACCTTGGAATGCACGTTGCCCAGTCAGATCACATCACGATGCTGTGGCCAGATCACAGCGCAGATCACATGCCACAACTCAGATTTCCAGTCTGAAATAATTGTCTTGCAACCGTGTCAAAACCAGAAAGTCGTTTTCTTTTACCATGATTTCTCCACCTGTAATACTATTAACTGATCGCCTGGTACAAGTGCGTGAGCACACTTATAAACCAATCTCTGCTCACAAACAGACATGCTCATAAAAAACTATACAAGGACAAAATGATAAAAGATACTTGAGAGCATGTTATTGGCATTCCTCTGTATTGCCAAAACACTGGGCTCTATCGAAACCACCACCATGTAAATTCAAATCTTTAAATAAATGTGTAATTAAGCCAAACCACTAATAGTCTTACAGCAAAATATCCCACCTGAATAATAGTCTCCATCATTGTGCTGTCTTGTCAGTTTTTCACTTGTTGAGTTTGTAGCCAAGACAGAACTGAAAAGCAAACCAACAGAAGTTGATGCAATTATCCAAAACCGGTCAATAAAAACAACAACATGCTGATAGGCAAAGATCAGTCACTGTCTATGCTGACTACCACACCCACACATTCTTAACTTCTGAAGCAAATGAAAATTTTGCCTGTCTTTAAGCAAACTGTAAGGTCAGAAATGTTCCTTCTTGCACTACTTCAAGGCCTCAGTATTTTTAATTCCATATCTAAATGCATTCAACTATAGGGCTGACATTCTTCTCTTTCTCTTAGCTGGCCTTTTTTCTCTATTTTTAGGGTGTTTCCTCATCCTGTTGTTGTGTTAGAGGTGGTATGTGAAGCACAACCATCTATTGTCTGCAGGTGTGTGCCATAATAAACTACATTCACGTGGTGGAAGGCCTGCAGCCTTTTCAGCAGGAATCCTTCACCATTAGTATAAAGCAAGCCATCTTACCCAGACATCTCCATGGGCGGTCCTTTAGCTTGACAGAGAAAAAGAAAAGCATCCATGAACAGATTGCTCAAGTAAAATAATTGAAAAGTCCACAACCAAATTAATAACTAAAATAAAATAAAATAGTGATTATCTACCCAAGTCAGAGTAATTTCTCTCGGTTATCTCAAAAGTAATTACCTAGTGTCTTACATCCTGTTTGTCGCCCAGGTTCCTTAAAAGCCCCTTTCACAGAGAAACCCAAGATCACAAACCCCAGACTTCAGCCTGGCCAATTTAAGCAGTCTGGGACTTTCAGATACTTCAACTTTGTCCAAATATTTTGCAATGCACTGCATAACACAAGATTCTTGTTTAACCAGATTTACTTATTTTCTGAAAGAACAAGATATGAAAGAATACCTTAATGATAAAAGACAAATGCCCAAGTGAAATTGTGTGGGGAGGAAAAAAGAACAACCCAAACAAACCCACAATTTTAAATTTCTTTCATGAGGACTAGAGAAGGACCTCAATTGTGCCCAAGCTGGGATCTCAAATCAAACTGTCGTAGCTCTCTAAAGGACTGAAAGGCTCCTCGGGCCCTGTCTGTCTCTACATTGCACAGGGCTGAATTCCAGCCTAGGTCTGCATCAGAGCAGTGCAATTCTGGCCTATTTTCAATAATCTTTGCTTCACCAGTGTCTTCCCAGCACCATTAGTTAGATTCTCCCATTCTGCCCAATATACTAAGACAGCTTCAGCACATCTGCAGCTTAATTTAGGCCGCCAAGCACTTTCAAGTAGATTTTTAGGGTTTTAAAATTGTATTTAGTCATCTCTTGAAGCCTCATCCCAGCATATCTTAGCTCCTGAAAAAAAAATATGCAAGTTTTAAGCTGTAATACATTTGTCACCAAAGAAATAGAAGGGAAACATTCATTACCTTTTCTCTTCTTCCACAAAAACCACCACAAAGCGAGAATTACTGCTCCTGCGATAGGTATTAGGACAAACGCAGCAATGACTCCTTTCTGCCAAGATGCTAAGATGACTGGAAATAAGAAAGACATGTTTAAGAACATATGTACAGTGACAGGTCATCATTACCAACTTGTGCAGTTCCTGGGCTTTCATTTTACTATAAACTGGCCTTCTTACACACTGGGGAAGAATTTTAGGGCAACTTGCATGCAAAGTTCACTAGTGAGCCTCCCCTTTGTGACCCAAAAACTCAGCACAACGACAGACTGCTTTTAACTTGCATCTGGCTCATGTGGCGTTTGAGCATCCCTTAATTTTTTCTGTGCAAGTTAGACAACCTCTGTTTACAAATGGATCTCTCTCTGTTTAGCTTCTGACAGTGGTGGAACAAAAAGCAGGGAGCAAAAGTAGTGACATCCCAGATAACGCGACCTCACCTCTCATAATGACAGAGCACGCGGTTTAGCATAAAAGGCAGCTTACCATTGATGGTTATTGGGTGGCTTTTCACATCCACGTTGGCCTGATTAGAAGCTATGCAGTAATATGTCCCCGTGTCCTGCCGGCTCATTGCTTCCTTGCGCCACATGACTCTGTCTGCATTTTCATGTTTTTCAAATAGAAGAACTTCACGATCAGTTTTTCTAAAAATCCTGAAGAGGATTGGCCAAGATCCCTCATTCACGGAGCAGAGAAAAGCAGTCTCACTGCCATCTTCCACTTCTCCATATGGAATACTGCCCAAGCTGGCATTCCTGATCGGTACTGCAGAGGAAGGCACAAAGAAAACAAATCTTACCACTATTAGAAATAACTTAGATGAGAAAATACTGTAGAAATACTTACTTTAATGCCGTTTTACTTAGTTAAACAGAGAGTGAATGCACAGCATTAATCTTTCTGAACAGTCTTTGTCAGACAGCATCCTCTAGTAAATATTTTTTTTTACACCCAGAAATAGACAGGGCACTAACAGGATTTTTACTTCAGTGACAAATGATCTGTGATACAGATCTCCAACAACTTCTTTTTTATTCAAGTGAGCAAAGATTTACAAAGACTTCATATCCATTTTGTTTAGCCCATCATTTGCTGCTACAGTTTCAAAAAATCAAAATATGACATTAGGCAAGAAGCATTAAACAGACTTACCTATTACTGTGATGTTTAGAACATTGCTAGTTTTCACACCACTGGAGTGATTATTTCTAGCATCACATTTGTATCCTCTTTTGCCATTTTGTCTAATATTATCATCCAAGAACGTAGCATACGTGTCATTAATTACTGTTTTTTTAACTTCATTTCCTTTGTAGAATGTGAATGTTATCGGCGGCGTTCCTGTTGCTGAACGACAGATTAACCGCAGAGGCTTCCCTAACACCACCTCTGGCAGACCACTGACAACAGAAAGAGTTGGTTTGGAGACCGGAGCTAAAAGAGGAATACAGTAAAAATGTTGCAAATTACTCCGCATATGGCCAAAAGATATATTATTTTATATAAAGATAATATATAAGATATAATTATAAGATATATATTATAAAGATATATTTATATAAGATAATATTATTTTATATAAAATACACAGAGCTAAAATATTTAGCTGGCTTGCACACAGCCTATATGGGAAGCTCTTCCTCATTGACAGGGTGGAAGCAGGGAGTGACTTGACCAAAACAAAAACATAGATAATAAGATGTAGAATAAAATGGCATACAAGGAGAATATTAAAAAGAAAAAAAAACAAAACAACAAAACCCCACAAAGGGATCAGCAACACAATTGTGGGTCATCTACACTCCAGAACTAGCTCCGACCCAAGCAGAAAGTCTGTGGAGCAAAAATATATGCAAGTTCCATTACCTGAGATGGATCCTGCGCCACCTAATTGGGGACCTCTGTTTCTGCAGTACAGTGAGTCACAGCCCAGTTAATCCTGTTACAGACCTGAGAACCATGTGTGCTTGTCCCATGAGAGGGAAGGAAATTAGCATGTTTATAATTAGTGTGCTGGTGAAGGGGTGGTATTGATAGCAAAAAACTTGGCTTTTCTGGAGTAGAGCTATGCCTGCGACCTCTGGCTCTCATGGCTTTCTGCCTGGAGGGTCAGGGGGAGGGATTCAAGGCAGACACTGAAACCGTTTCAGAGCAAACTGATGCGTGAAATGTTTGAGGAACACTCCCAGCTCCTGCAAACGCTAGTGAATGAGAGTTTATTTGGCAACTAGCAGAATCAAGGGAACAGAAGGAAGACATGCTGACTTCCTTCCCTTAGGGCCAGCTGTGGAAAAGTCTGAGTCGATTGTATTGCAACAGGCCAAATCTTCTACAGCTAAAGATGACAAGCAATCTCATAGGGATTCATATTGCAAGAACTAATAGACGCCCTGCTAGTTCGTGGACTAGAAACTGATTCTGTAAAGAGATACGCTTATTTATAAGCTCATAGTTTTGATTTTCTGCCGCTCCCCCCAGGGTTCTAAGCCTATGTATCAACTCACCATAAACATCTATGCGTACAGGTTTGCTCTCCTTGACTATTCCTTTTACTTCAGCTTTACAGATATAGGATCCAGTATCATTCACATTAACTCTCATTGTTAAGTTTCTAGAATTTTTCAACCAGATGTCTCCATTTGAACTTTTTCTTAAAATAGAGAAATTAGCTTTCCGAAGAAAACCACTTATGCTACAACTCAAAGTTACTTCTTTATTTTCATCCAGCTTATTCATAGAAGCAACCAATATTGGCTTAGGGAATAACTCTGCAAGATAAAAAGAGAACAAATTCATACAAATTGAGCCTAAAAAAATATGACTACCTACCTCAAAGTACACAGAATGAAGGACATTCTGAAAGTTTACAATCATGTTATTATAATATAATAATATTTTCAGGGAAAACAGAAACTTAGCTATCTCTTGAAACCACTTCCCAAGTGTCATTTGAAAGTGTTCTTTTAGTTGGGAAGTATTAACAGGCAAAAGTCTGAAACATTTCAGTTTCTGCTCTAAATCTAAATAGCCTTTAACTTAGAGAAAATTTACACCTGGATCTGGAGGTTAGACTTGGATCCTGAGTTCTACCAAATTCAAATTTAAATATTAGTCCATTGATTAAAATCTAAGATGAACAGAGGTGTTACCTGACACGTGAACACCCAGTTTGGTGGTTTTAGATGCTCTCCCTTGCTCCACCTTACACAGGTATTCACCACTGTCCTCTAGAGTAGCTACTGTGGAGTATTTCAACATTTTCTCATCTCGTACGCTGTTCAGTATTGTTTTGTTTTTCTGGAGTATGATTTCAATGTCACGCATTCGGGCTACCACAGTTGAGCACTCAAACTGTATTCTGTCTCCTTCCGTAATATTACTGGAGGGTCTGGCACTCAGAGTAGGTTTTATAAATGGTTCTGCAAGAGAATGCATATGAACTCATGACCCAACTTTTTAATCATAGCAAGCAAAAGAAATGGAGAAAGAAAAGCTAAGCAACTTACCCCGGACTGTAACAAGTGTTTTGTTGCTGTGTTCTGAGCTTTCAAATCCCTCTTGTACATATCTCTTACCAAAGCAATCAAATTGTAAAATATTATCTCCCTCTTCAACAGCAAATTCCATTACAGAGAAATTTCTGTGTGCTTCAAGTACAAGTTTTTGTTGAGGTGTTGAATTCATCTTTATCTTCTGGAAAATGAAATATAAAGGAGGCGCTTCTTCTGGCAGGTCACAACGTAATTTCACAACCTCACCCTCTAAAACCTCTTTTTTCTCAGCAGTCAGGATTGGTTTGGTCATTCCTTAGAACAGAAAACAAGACAAGAAATAAAACATTGAATGATGCTGAAATAAACACTATCTGTGATGACTGGCAGTGATTTATACTAATGACCAGATAAAAATAACCTGCAAGAACTGAGCTCTTGAAGACAGTCTCTTTGACATGTGGGTGCATGTCCACTGAGGCACCTTCAGAAGAACAAAACGTCCCTCAAGAGGGTAATACAATCTTGATGCAATGTGCAAAGTAAGAAACTTGCTGTTTGGAAGGTAAGATCACTTCTTCTTCAGTGTTTCCCACTGCCACTCAGAAATCAGCAAGGGAAGAAACTAAATGTCAGGCCAACTTCTGTACTTAGAGGTGCAGGCTTCTGAAGAAAAATTACAGACTCTGCACAACCCTGTAACTATTTAATACTACTTGAATTCTTTCCAAGTTGCTTTTCCAAAGGGAAAAATGGTACTTACAGTCAAGAACCCATGGCTAGAAAGAGTACAGAGGGAGGTGACCCCTGTTCTTGTAAAAGATGAAAGAATAAAACATGTAACATTGTCTACCGAAGCAGTACAGTGTTCATACTAGCTCTGGCAATGGCTATCACAAGGGGAAAATCTCTATACTCCAGTTCCATCTTTTCCAGTGATCTAGCCCCTCCCACACCATCACGTTTATGATCTATAGGCACAAGCTTCCACAACTAATATTTCGTCTAGTCTAGAGAACTCAGGGCAGGATGTGCCACAGGGTGGTAGCACAGACCGCATTCCTGACAATCACCGATCTGCCATGTAGCCTCGGGACTGGGATCGGGATTTAGTACTAAGATCATATAAAGTATTGTGAAGTCTATGGATAAAAAGCACTTTGCAAGACAACATATTTAGCATTGACTGTTATTAATATTTCCCAATGAAGGTTGTTCCCTTTTTGTATCTTAGAAAACGGCAGCA
Organism: Pedionomus torquatus; assembly: GCA_013398155.1. Taxonomy (NCBI): domain Eukaryota; kingdom Metazoa; phylum Chordata; class Aves; order Charadriiformes; family Pedionomidae; genus Pedionomus; species Pedionomus torquatus. The sequence continues at coordinate 7,384 of VZRU01004828.1, read as the reverse complement.
TTTGAAGGAATACTCACCTTTTACCCAAACATGTAAGGAGTCACTAGTTTTTGTTTTTCCACCTGCCTCCACAACACATTCATAGTCTCCTGTATCTGAAGATCTAGCCACAGATACTTCATATCGTGCATCTTCTTTGTCTGATACGGTCATGAACACAAGCTTGCGATCCTTAAAAATGGTAAAATTATGCTTCAGCTGGAAATCAGTACTTTTGCTAATATCAGCATGGCAGACAATTGACATGGGATCTCCATTCTTTACTTTGACTGATGGCTGAACCTGGATTTCAACGGCGTTGAAAGTAAAAACTTGATGGAAAAAAAAGAAAAAAAAGAGTTAAATTTGTTTTCAATTAGTCCAACATAAAACTGTTATCTCAAGCTACTACATGTCAATCATGATAATTAATTCATTTTTCCCTAGTAGCTGGTGTTACAATTTTTGTGGTCAGGTCTCACAGATGTTGACAGCGGTAGCAGCTTTACCTTCCACTGCAGAGACACACTAGTGGCTGCTCCCGACTGTCACAGCACACACTGTCCCTCTGCTCAGTCTCTGCCCTGGGGGACTGAGACAATCATTGATTTGGCCAAATCTACTAAATTCCCTAGAAGACACAGTGGACACTGGAATAGGTTTGCAGCTACTTCTCGGTTTTCCTTATTTCTCATGGCTTGTTGCCTTCAACTTGAATTGTCAGCAGATGCGAGAGGTGAACAGAATTTTGTCTGTAAATCACAAGCTTAGAATAATCTTAAATCTCTAGTTTAGGATAATTAGAACATAACAGGAGATATTTGGGTTCAAGATCTGCAAGCAAACATGTGCATGCCTAACCACATTGTTGGCAGTCTGGCAATCATATTCTCAAGAGCCCATCGCAATCCCATGCTGAGTAATTCAAATAGAGAACTATATGCAGAAGCAACGCTTCTAATTAATTTAGAAGTTAGGTATCTTAGTCTCTGAAAAAATATACCAAATGCAATATTCCTATCAAAAAAATTAATAGACAGGCACTTTATTTCTTAAAATTTATGATAGCATTAAGATACATACAGTGCTTCTGTGGTTATAACCACAGCAATGATAAAGAATTTGTAGCTTAAATTTTTGAAGTTATTAGAATTCTGGTATAATTAATAATTTTATTCACACAGCTAGGTGAGTAAGTATAGAAAAAGATTTTCGAATTCATCCACTTTCCCTTCCCTCAGAACTTAGAGCTTTTAGGTATGCCTATTTTAGCCTGGATATGTATTAAAAACTTTCCTGTTTTTAAAGAAGTTCCTTGCCATGGATATTTATCAGCTATTTATAAATTGTCCTTTCTAGAGAGCATTTTGGATGTAAGAGCAATGCAAAAATTGTAAATGTTTTTGCATGTGGATAGACTACATGACAACAAGAAGCAAACATTTCTCCCTAGTCATGGAAAAAGGGAAGCATGCCGAGTGTACGTGCTGGCAGTCAGCAAGATAACCTAAAAAGTAAACACATTCCTTTCAGAACACAAGTTCTATATAATGTCTAATGCTCAGACATTAACTTCTCTTTTGCTAGAAAAAGAGCGAGCGCTCTTAACTTATATTCTATAATTTTATCCTACCTCCTTGTTTGTGGGCGTGAAAGGGTTTTTTAAAGACCAAAACAAAATGCTAGTAATTAAATTTCCTCTCCCATTTCTTCTCCTGTAAGCCTCAGCAAAGCAAATTATTCCAAGAAAGACTTCACCAAAACATCCATTAAAGTATAAACAGCACATCTCTCATTTAAACACTATACCAAGAATACAAAGAAACACCATCAAGTAATACATTTTTCTTTTTTTTTTCACACAGCCAAATTTCGTTCTGAGTTACAGTACCGCAGATCCAGATGTACTCTGTTATGGATGCACACCAACTGAGGAATTAGCTAAATTACTTGTTTTAAATCTGTATGTGAAAAAAAGCCCTACAGTTACCTACCTTTCTCCTGAGTGTAAAGTTCTGAACCTGGGAAAAAAAAGAAAAGAAATGTTATTTTCAAAGCTTACAGGTTCAGAAACAGTAATGGGAGACAGTATAAAGCCCCACATTAACCAGAAACATGTACCCATCCAAATATTTAGTTATCAAACTTACACTGCAAGAAAATCACTAGAAGAGCAAGATACATTTCGTTCCTGAAGAACAGACACTTAATTCCAAAATAAAACAATATTCATCATCAGAGGTGATGCCTCCAAGTACCAAAACCAGGTTGTTTGTTCTGTCGTTGTTTTATGGATAAAATTTTGCCATTAAAAGTCGTAGATTTTCCCTGATCTTCAACAGAGACTGGCTAGATCAAGTAATCGTTCCCATTACTGGAAACTGGAAATGGCAAACAATGAGAATCTATCTGCTGCTCACAGGCAGATTACTGTTCAGGAAGTGACTGGACTTTTCCTGAGGGCGCCACCAAATGCATTTGCTTTGTTTAATTTCTTAAGGTGTATTAAAAAAACAAGAAGTTCCAATGACATTTATCCTGTAGTTCCTGTCAATACGGGTATTTTTAAGTCATAATTAACCATTTACGAACACGAATTACCTTCACTGTTTGGTCTCAGCAGATCCTTCAGCAATTATTTCTCTTCATCCTGACATGGAAAATTCTTTCAAAGAATACATGCACATAATTATTCATTTTTCTCTTTATGTCCATTTATAGGTCTCTCACCTCTGCTGTGACAAAGAACAGCATTACTGCAGGGTGCACAATAAACTCAAATTATCCCAGCAAATACAGTTTTTGTTGTGTTAAAGTAGGATATTGAGCGGTGGACCTCTCATACTACCATCATATGTAAAAAAAAAAACACACAGAACAGCATAAGATTTTACTTTGTGTATTTAGGACTGTGTGAAACACACAATTATGAAACTTAACCCCCCACACGAAGAGAACCAGTTGGAGCTCTGTTTCTCAGCAGAAATCTGAAGCGGTGCTGGGCACAATCTGAAAAAGAGAAACCTGTTGTAGGGAGAGTTACATCTGGCAGCAGCCTGACAGTGTTTGAATTCAAGAATCCCTGAGAGATCTTCTGACCTCTTCTGTGTTGTTTAATTTCTTGCAACAGTATGAGTAGCCTGACAGTAAGACAGCCAACTTGAAATCAGGGGTGATTAATTCTGCATCTAAAGCCACTGAAAGCAGATATTGAGCAAGTGCGATCAGAGAAGGAAAAGTTGCAAAACATTCTACTTCAGCATTTTGCCCTCAACTTCCACTGGTACAAGTGTCTGCCTGAGATACAATAAGGAACTGATGTAAAATTCATAACACTTGAATTACTCAACTTCCTTTAACAAATTGTAGAGGATTTTTTCCCATTGTGGATGAAAGCCTAAAGAAAGCCCAAACACAAGTAAATTATAAGCATTGTGTTTGACTTAGGTGGAATCGTGCTGAAAAAATTAGTTGTGAAAAAAAAAATAAAATGCAGTCATCTAAAATCTCTCTGTCATGACCAATGTCTTGATATTCAGCTGGGGATGGGATGGGAGAGATGGGCAGAACAAGGAAAGCAAGAGGATTATAGAGTTACTGTCCTGTCTCTACCTTTCCTCTTCTTCTTTTCTTACTTTGTATGAATATGTTTTTAATTTTAAATAATCTGACATTGCAGAAGTGGCAGATTCAAGCACCAATTTCATTTTCCCAGAAAAAAAAATGACTCTGAGGAATTGAATGTTCGGTGTCTTTCAGTTGTTGAGGATATCCCTTTTTGGTCATCAGCCCCCATTTTAAGTCAGAATGAAGTTGTTCCACTCGATCCCTAACACTGACTCGGTCTATAGGTTTGATAAACTGAGTTGAGATCACACCTGTCAAAAAGCATTTCTCAAATTCTGTGTTCCAGGAGTCCTTAAGTAGTGATTTAGTTATTCTTGAAAACAGAGTACTCAACTCTTAATCCCTCTGATTCTTTCCTTTTTTTTTTTTTTTTTTTTTTTTCCCCTCCTGGGATCAACGAAATCTTTATTTTTCCCCAAAAATAATAGTTTTCAACTGTAAGCATACTTTGTTATATTACACATACAAGTGCAGTATCTTGCAAAAGGAAACAGGAGGGAAACACTCATCTGTTCAACAACGCCCCAGCAATATGAACAAGCCTCTACCAAGCTATTTTGCAGGGAGGGAGTACAGAATGGCACAACAGACAGAGCGGTTAATGACTAAGAAGTAAGCTGGTTAATTGGCATTAGTGTTTGTCCTGCTTAATCCAGTCCGTTTGAAAGGCACCAACCCCCAAAAGCCCGGTAGTTTGGCTGGTTGCCAGCAATGGTCTCCAGAGCCAGGTAAAGGAAAAGAACAGGGAGAGGACACGCAGCAGGTGGAGAACAAAAGTAGATCAGCTTTGGTTTTGATAACAAAAAACAGGAAGGAAGGAGATTTCCCCCTTCCTTCCCTCCCCATAAAAAAAAAAAATCAGCAGGACGTACAGAGCTCAGCAAAACCACAAGAGTCTTTCCCACGGAGGGGACAAAGGCCACAGCGACGGAAGCAGACGCAGGCACAGTCACACCGACTGACCTAAACACAAGCTGTCAACATCAGGTGCACAGACAGTTGAAGTCCAACACGTGCACAGAGACCGTCACAGCCAGACACGCAGTCCCAAAAAGACATGGGACAACAAGAAGAACACAGCAGCCTTTATTGATGATTTAGTCACTCCTTATCTAGGCTAACCCTTAGAACGTACTCTAAGGGGAACTTTCCACATCCCGAGGCCGTCACCCCAACCATCAAGGATTATTCTACGTGGCCAGAGCAGCTTGCCTTCCTTCCTGCTTACACAGATGTTTTCCTCAGCGTGCTCCTCAGCCCTCATGCCTTCCCACTGCTCACAATCAGCCCTGCTGCCTGACAATATCCACCAGGACTTTGCAGCCACCTATAGATCTTTTTTAGTGGGAGCCTGTTTCAAACCCAAACCCTGACGTGCCTACAGCTACCAGATAACTGCTACCAGACAACCACTTAATGCCCAGTAATATGCTCACTTTCTCATTAGCTGTTGGCAGCTACGGTGACATGACTACGTTGTGTCCATCTATCGCTACACACCTCCATTTTCCTCTCCAGTCAGGGCCTCCCCAGGGCAGAGCAGAGGGACAGGATGACCTCCCTCCACCTGCTGCTCACACTCTTCCTGCCGCGCCCTAGGGTGCCATTGGCCTTCTCGCCTCATACTTCTTACCTCTGCTCCTCTACACACCCACCCACGCAACCCAACCAGCCCCACAACCACAGTGAACTGAAGCCTCGGGGGCCATGGCGCTCCCTCAGCCGAGGCCTGCCCTTCCCACAATGCCCCGCGAGAGGGGCGGGGCCAGCCCGGCGGCCAATGAGCTCCCTCAGAGGAGCCCCCTCCTTTCCCACAATGCCCCGCGAGAGGGGCGGGGCCACCCGGCGGCCAATGAGCTCCCTCAGAG
>VZRU01004826.1:29931-48022 GCA_013398155.1 Pedionomus torquatus | reverse complement strand
AGCACCCTCGGGTCCCCTGCGGGGAAGGCTCCGGGTCGCACGGGCGCCGGAGCCATGCGGTGGTCGGGTTGTGGAGGGACATTGCCGGAGCCCTGGCTCGGAGAAGCACTCGGACCCGGAGCTGCCGGAGTCGATTTTGTTACCGTTCCCTCCTCCTCTTGCATCCTGCCTCGTGTTGGTCCCATAGCTGAACCCTGGGGAGGTGCGGGACGAGCATCCTGTGGGTCGAAAGGTAGAGGTCGGTATGAAAACCGAAGTTGTGAGCCCGGAGTTGTGTGCCGACTTGAGTTGTAGAGTTGAGAAGAAAAAGGGGAGATCCAGGACATGCACTGGTGAGAGGCTTGGCTTTTGGAAAAGAATACACTTCAGAGACCAGAAACTGTTGGGGGGTGGGGGTGGGGAGAAAAGTAAAAGCTAAAACGAGCATTCAAGGGTGTTTATGTATAAGGTTCTAAGTGTTGTGCTCTGATTGTGTGCGGGCACGGTAGGCTATGAACCAGATGAAGAACTGCCCTGAGAAGTGTCATTGTAACTTGTCTTCCCTTTCAGCTGTCTGAAGCATTAGGATTTTCTTTACTCAATGTTCATGCATTGCTGCTAGATCAGATTTTTACTAAATCTAATTGCCTAACTAAAGAAGTAGAAACTTAAGTTTGGTTGAGGCTGTGTTTGACTGTGTAGCTAAAATAGTAGAAACTTAATTCGTTTTGTTTTACTGTCTTAAGCTGTCTTGGATACTTAGTAGTACCCATGCGGAGCTCAACTTTCTGTCATACAGAGGTGGCAATTTACGGTTACATCCTCTGGAAAAAAAAAAAAGTAGTTCAGTATTTTGCAAAGAGGTGTTTGATGCCAGTAACTGTCTTCAGGCAGAAGAGTTGGAAGAGAATGCTGTATTCTGTGTGGCCCATGCAAGGAAAGGGATGAGTAAAATGGCAGAAGCTGCCATTTAAGTAGCCAGGAGAAATAATTGTTTTATATAAAAAGGGATAGCTCAACTTTTGCTCAACAATCTCAAAATGTAATCAGAAAAAAATATTGCTAACTGAATTTGTTCTGCAAAACAGATATAAAACCCACTCTGGCTCACTGTTAGACTTCTGTATTTTTTTGTATTAGACTGTGGCAGAAAAGGTAGGTAAAGAAAGTCTGTGCTAGGCATCTCTTAGTCTGTAACTGAAGGTGTAACTGCACTATGCTGGTCTGAACTCAGCTAGTTTTCTCTACCTCAGCAAAACCCATGCAACTCAGGTTTCTGTAGATTTGTGCAGAAACTAGAGAGTAATGCCAACACTGATGCGTGTTTGGTGCCAGTAGCATCCAAGTTTTCTCAGTAACATCTAGCAGCTTTGCAGGTACACTCTCGTGTTGTGCTGGAGTCAATAGCCAAAGCTCTCTGAAGACCAGATCCTGAACCTCGCACTCTCTGTTAAAATCAGAACTATTTTCTCTTCAGTCTTAAAGATGTGTCTAGGTTCATCCAAAGCAGCCCGAGGACACAAGATGTGTTTAATGCATATAGCACAGGGTTACAGTCACCAGTCCTTTCCACAGGCTTCAAAGCTCCTGCGTAACTTTTCAGTTTTTCTCAGTGCGCAGACAGCTGGATCAGTCTGTCCAAATCGGGACTTTGTTCTTAAGCAGACAGTTAAGTGTCACAGTGAAACCAATGACTGACATTGAACCTGTACTGAACGGAATTTGTTGGTGTGTTTTTTTAAGCTGAGCTAAAAAAGATCACTCTTCGAGGCTCTGTGGATTTAAAAAGAATCTCAGCCTTACTCAAAACCCAGCAGGTGATACAAGTATATTGGTCTCTCAGGACTGGTTTGGAGGGCCTGATGCCCTTCTGAACACTCCTTTTTGATTCCTTCAAAATAAATACCATATAATAAATACCAGTAAATATGGTATTTAGGACTAACTCTGGAAGCAATTCTCCAGCAGCCTCACCTCACATAAGTCTCAGAGTTACAGGGTTTCCAACAGCATCTTGAACCCAGGAGACCCCAGAAGATGTTGGCCTCAGTGGCCTCTGGTGTCTTACTGCCTGCTGCAGGAAGCGATTTTGTGTCACTCAACAGTCCCATGCCAGGACTGGCATGAAATGAACATACCACAGACGTCCCACATTCCCAGCCTAACAGCCCCCAAGCCACAGACCTACTGACAGGCAATTTTAGAGGAGGCAAGTGTAAATCACATCTCTCTAGGCAAGGCAGATTTTGCTAATAGGCCCAGCATCCAGGTGTTATTGGGAAGAAAAGCCAGGAAGACCAAAATCTAACCCTGCTTCTGAAACGTGAAGCATCACCCTTCCTGGGGTCATCCTTCCGACCAATACTTTGGCAGAGCAGTCCTCCCTCCCTCCCTCCAAAACACCCCTGCACACACCCTTGGGGATGTTCCCTTGGTGGCAAGAAAGCAGTTAGCTGTCTTCCAGGCAGCAACAGGAACAGATCCAAAACTCATTTGCCCTTAAACAGCATTTCCCACTGTCTGCCATATGAGGAACACAGCGAACATGCTAACGAACCCAGTGTTTGCTAGATGCTGCCTCAAGCTGCTTCCCCTCAGCATTCAGAAATTTTGTGAGAATGGATTTAAGGTAGTAATGTCCAACACAGTGTCATTTTGTCATTTTGCACTTTTTTATATACCAGTACAGGGATGTACACATACAATATCTGCACTGCTGCTGAATGTTAACATTATTGCTTCATGTAGGAATCTGTAATAAGTAGATACTAATTGTAGCTGAAAAGCACATTAATACTTAAAATGAAATGGAAGATAATCCAGATCTGAAATATATTTCATTAATACTGGCTATTGCCTCTGCGACATAACTTCTTTGATATACTTCAAAAATATAGCCTTGAGAGGAAATGCAGTGTCACAGCTGGGCAACTACAATGAAAGGGGTACCTGGAGTGTTTTCAAAAGTTTGTGGCTGCTAGAGCACCTGAGCACCTTTAAAAGTCTGTGTCTCAGTAAGTTCTCCTCTCTTGCAGCTAAAAAAAANCTCTGACAGAAAAAAAAAAAAAAAAAAGAAAAAAGGGGGGAAAAAAAAAAAGAAAAAGGAGTAAACAATCTTTCCTCACAACAATTAACAATCACAAGACAACAGCCATAACCAAGTGTGGTACAGCATTCATTCTCTCACATCAACAGCTTCTGCTGGAGGTTCAGGGTTGTGTGTGGCAAAACGCACGTGTGGCTTCAACGGATGCTACACAGAGTAAAATGTGACATGCTTTTTCCATTTGCATTTGTATATGTGATTTAATGACTAACATATACTGACAGTAAATCCAGACGCTGTTGTGACCTGGAAAAAAAAGCTGTTTCCTTTGCTGAGTTTACTGTCACTCCAGTAAATTTTCACACTTTTGGTAAGCAAAAGTAACAATTTAACACTATAATTCAGCAAGCAAAAAAACCACTGGATTTCTTTACTACTAACACAAATGCAAATCACACTGAGTCTTTAACAGTTCATTGTTTTTTAAACAGCAGCTCACAAGACCTTATGCCATTGAGGCAAAACTCTTCATGTTAGGTATGTTTATATGAAGGAACACACTTTATTTTTTCATTCCATGACTGCCAATATCGTTAATAGTTTTACCAGGAATGAAACACGCAACAGATCCAGGGAACATGAGACATAAATAAATGTGGCGGTGTTACTTCTAGTACTATAGTTCAGAGCCAAGTTTGGGAAGAATAGCCCATAATATCCATTTTATAGGTGATACTGTCAGAAACACAGGGGAGATCATGTTTGCAGCAGCGTTCTCTGAACTTGAGAATTTAGGGAGTATTTTCACTGGGTTTCAGGTCAGTCAGTGGCTCTGATGTCTTTTAACATGAAAAGGAATCTCAGAGCAACAAAACAGGATGAAGTGAATCTGAATGATCAGTTCCTGCTTAGCCAGTCCGTGCTTTGCCTGTTTTCCTTAGGAACTGGGATGGCACCACTGTCGATAACTGCTGTGGCTTCAGAGAGGGTCAGAAGAATAAATAAATCAAGTCAGAGTTCTAGGTTAAACAATGAATTTTCTGGTGTTCAACCTCAGAACAGATGATGCTGTAGAAAGAAACTTTGACCATTAACATTTAATTTTTGGCTTTTTTTTTTAAAGGGATTAAGCTTTCTTTTTTTTTTTTTTTTTTTTAATACAACTTTATGGTTTATCAATATCAAAGCACTCTGAGTGGAGAATTACAGATCTTTCTCTTTCAAAAACAGCCAGGTATACCACTGTGTACGGTACCCCCAGAAGTCATATTGACCTGCAAGACATGGGGTACGCAGAGGACTGGCAAGGGTAGGCAGAAATTTCAGTAAGAGAATGGAGATGTGGAAAAGCTTCTGTCCAACTAGATCTCCAAAGTCACATTTTTACCTCCCTGAAGCCAGAATTGCATTTTTTGCAGAAAAGTCTTTTTGATTGGAAAAGAAAAATAAAATTAAAAATCTCATTTTCCCAGAGAGACTACAAAACACATTCTTGCCTGCAGGCTCTGGTAGTTCAAGCTATCCTTGCTAATCTGATTTAGCCCAAATGTTGAAGTTTCTTCTACTTACCGTGTAGGTGAGAAATATGTGTTCAGTCTTTCCTTGTGATCACCAGTCCTCCTCACTTCAAACTGCATAAATAGTATGGCACGTACCTTTTGTGCAGTTCAAGAGGTTTTAATAGAGGTGCCTTGAGGGGAAAAAAGGGGTGGAAATTGAAAGGACGTGCAAACGAATGTTCAGCTGTGTCTCTTTCAGCCAAAGGTCTCTGTGCAGTTTTGCTCATAGTGAGCTTTTGAAACTCTGGCAATTTAGGCCCCAGAGCTGCTACAAAGGGAGAGAGTCCTTTTACATTGCCAAGGTAATGTAAAAGAGCTTTGTGTAACTAACAGCTTTGCTCCACAGCCACATATCCTGTAGAGCCATTAATTCTTTTAAAACACAGATTTCAGAGACATGGCTGGCGTTTGGCTGGCAGCATGGTGGTTCTAGCATCATGTGAGATGTCTCCTCATTGTAAGAGTCCCCTGTTAAAAAGCAATTACGCAGTATTTGCTAGCTGATCCAACCTCCTGCCTTCTACATTCCTTTCCCCAATATCATATATTGTCCTCAGATTGTTACTTTGAGAATGGTTTTTCTCGTGCTCCTGGTCTCTGTTGAGCATTGTCAGCTCTCAGAGTAGCACAGTTTTCATAGTTCACAGTGTTGTCAGCTGAAGCCAATCTGTTACCTTTAAGCTGATAAATGATGTGTGTTGAAGAGAAAGGAGTCCTCATTTATGTTGTTGTTCATGGCCAGAGAACCCTAAAGTTTTGTGAAAGTGACATTGGCATAACGTTTAGGAGCTGTATTGGCACCTTACTGCTTTCTGCAGTTTTTCACCTTGTTTAATGCTCGGGATGTGTTTTCTCTGCGTGTTGCATCTTTGATGTCATCCTTGTCTCCTAAGCTGTCAGAGTCATAGTAAACACTATTGAAAACACAACAGAAGGCATCCAGTTGTGTAAAACAGAACATTGCAGCCCCACTGCCCATGGGGATTTCTTTAAGGATAATTCCTCTATCAACAATCTTTGTGTACTCAGACACATGGAACAATGGAAAGGAAAAAAGGAACTGATCTCTTTATTCCAGTTACAGTGCTTAAGGAGGATTCAGTTTATCATGATGGCAAAAGTTCGTTCTTCAGAATGCAGGAAAGTGGTGAGAGTATTTTTACTTTCATTTCTTGCCCCTGGATCCTTAATTTTGACAGTTGAGACAGAAGGAGCCAGAACTCTGTTGGGGTAAACTTTTCCATGGAGCACCTTTCAGTGCTATCTCCCGACACCTCCCCTTTTAAGGAAAGCCCTCAGAAACCCTTTAAATTCACTGTCCTACCACTGAGCTTTTGAAATTAAAGGACTTCTTGCAATTTAGAATATTTTATTTACAACAATTCGAGGTATGAGAACATATTATTTTCCCAGGTGTTCTGTTGCTTATGGAGGAGCAAATTCTTGGCATGAAAAAGTCATCCAAGACTTGGAAGTTGTTAGTAATACTAGAAATTTGTTTAATATTCCTTACTACCCAAGTCTCTATGAAATCATATAGCAGGCTTCCTTCTTAAACTCCCCTAAGTTTCTTCAACACTTAGATAGCACAAAGGTGTTTTTATTTTGTAGTACTTGTAATTTGTAATAACAGTTGTGAGGCTTAGTTTGCACAACCACCATTGGGAGCATTATTAACCATCCATAATTTTCTGTATATTTTTATTTTCCTGGCAGTTATTGTTTAACGAGACGTTGGACATGCCACAGTCTAAGTATCTGCTTATTCCAAAGTTCAAGGGATATAAGTGCTACAGATTTTGAAACCGGATAGTGTAGCATTATCTGAACTATGTACACCAGAGATTCTTAATTTGAATGGCTCCAAGTCAACAGTGAGGAATATATCTCAACTACAGCAAGAGGTTATTACCCAGATTTAGAATGTGCACTGAGTCTGTAATTATTTAAGGTATCTGACTCTGTGAATCCTTAGATAAAATTATGCCAATGATCACTTTGTTCTTGAAGTACATCCAATTCTGTCAAGTTTCATCAAATCACTTAGTCAACTTCATACATTCTGTTGTATTTTCAGTTATATCAATTCTATTTGAAAAGGGTAGTGAAGAGTTAAGATTTGGGAAGGGAGTGGAGGGAAGGTGGTTGTTCTAGTAAGATATTGGACTTGCAGACATTTCCTACAGAAGTGGAAAACAAATATTTGTATTGAATTGATGTAAAAACTCAAAAGCAAAGGTACCTGCTTTGTAGTTTTATGGGCTGTTCTTTATTAGTCTCCTTCCTTACTCTACTCATGATATCATAGTAAATTCTGGACAAAATATCAGAGCTGGCTACTAGCAAGAGTTTCTCATTCCTTATCGCATGCTGCTTCTTTGATGCAGAATAAGGTGAGGTAACATCAAATTCAATACCATACACAAGGTTTTCTTTCAGGTTTTTTAGCCATTCTGGGTATTCACAAAGCAATGTCTTCCTTACTGCATACTGTAGAAGAGGTCTTTCATAATATACTGTACAAACTCATGTTGCTAATGACTGATTAAACTCGTGACAGGGTTAAATGATTGATTATTACTTTCCTGAATGACATGCATTATCAGAAGAAACACAAAAGAATTCTTATCTATATGTACTAAGTAAAAATTTAAATTCTACCAAAAAAGACAAATGTAAAGACAATTTGGTACCAGGTACTATGTGAATATGAAAGTTATGGTGCCAAACCGATTATTAACAAAGAAAATGGAAATGTCAGTTGAGGTATTTGGTGTAACTTCACCCAAAAATTTGTCCACAAAAGTGAGAGAAGCACCTCATCTCTCTCTTCCATTAAAATGAAAGCAGTGCTATGAAAACTAGAAACAGCTAAAGAGCTTGTTGTGCTGTATGCTATCCAATTCAATCCTCACAATGAAATTCAAAGACTATTTACAAATATTCTCATCTAGGGTATGTTAAATGAGTTATTTACTATTTGAACCCATAAAATACTGAAAACTCACAGTATTAGAACTTTAGGCTATGTTGGATTCAGTTACAGTTTCAAGCTATCAAATAAAATGTTTATCTCATGTTCTTTCCTTCAATGCATTTCCACGTCATTTTTTTAATGTGAAAAAAATCCAGGCATAGCATGGCAAGAATTTATGTATTTATTGTAATTAGCAGAAAAATGTAAAAGACGCCCACAGTTTCTTTTAAAAAACCTAGATTTGTCTTTCAAAGAAGAATCAGGCTATAAATCCATGTTGCTTTAGGTCTCACTGAAGGGCTTTTAAAGAGGGGAAGGATCATCTTTTCACTTTGATTGAGAGTACACAGAATCTCGCTGCAGTACCAATAGCTATTGCAGAGCTTATTCTGAGTAGCTGAGAGGAGACAGAAAAAGGAGAGAGAAGAAAACAAGAAAAGGAAGCAAGGAAACTAGAAACACAGATGTCAGTGACACAGGGAGAGGAGGAGAAAATAAACTGAACTGAAAAACAGGAAGAGATGCCCTTCTCTATCTCTTTACTTTTCCCAGAAGCATAAAAACAAGAGAACTGAATGTTATGTGAAAGCGCTGTGCAAAGGTGGGATCAGCAAGCACAGAGCAGAAGATCTTGCCCAAGCCAGGGCTAGAATTAACAGCTCTGTCTTGATCCCTGGCTAAGGATGGTTACCTCCAGTGAGTAATGCTTCCCACAAAAGTAGTGCCGGCCTCGCGGGGAGCAGCTAAGCCAACATCTAGGAAGTGGTGAAAGAATAGAAATTAGATCAAAGGAAGGTAGTTGCTGCTGTTGGAGAGCGAATTTGCAAAGGCTATGAGGTCCTGGTGTGGGTGAGTCTAATTAGTGGAAGCTTTTTTTCATCCTCGGTGATGAGAATTACTGGAAGAAGGATGCACCTGGGCATCTCAGGACACAGTCCCACCTTATGCTCTGGCACATGGGGTGAGACATCATCTGATCAGCATTTCAGAGCGCCAGGAGACAAACCAAGGTCACTTGGATACAGACAGCATCGTACCAATAGGTACCCAAAAGGATTTCCTAGTAAGTGGGAGCAAGTTCAGGCACAGTGGCTTTTAGATTGCAGCTCTGCACATCAGCAACTGGTCTTTACTTCTGGTCTGACCCTGAAGGCCTCCACATTTTCTCAGACACCCTGTCAATCAGCCAAATTGGTTCTCACCACCATGAGGAGAGGATGTGCAGATGGTGGAAGTAACAGCAGAACTGGGAGAAAGATTTCAGCTTGAGTAGGCAGCAATGATAGATGAGTCATTTATTAAGGAAGTCACACTTGAGCAAAGCCATTTGTGCAAGGGACTCCTCGTCAGTGTGACTAAGAAGTTCACAATCTGGCCCCAAGTACCTCACAGCTGTCACATCAACCTACTGACATTGCTCTTGGTATTTATGGGCAACTACGTGAAGAACTGAGCAGGGACTTGACAACGTGGCAGCTGACAAACCAGTAAACTACCATGATTGTTACGTGCAGCCTTTGCAGGACATTGTGACCAAATGTTTATGTGCCTTGGAGCCTTGGAGCTTGCCTTTGGCTGTAGACAAGGTTTCAAAACACACCTCTGTTCAGGCTTGGTGTTCACCACTCAGACCCAAGCTTACTGTACCCTTGGAATCTGTAGAATGGGTCTACAGAAACCATTAAATCATAGCCCTTATTGCAGCCTTCCAGTACCTAAAGGGGGCCTACAGGAGAAATGGGGAGGAACTCTTTATTAGGAGTGCAATGATAGGACAAGGGGGAGTGGTTTTAAATTGAATGAGGGGAGATTAAGATTAGCTATCTGGAAGAAACTCTTTCCTGTGAGGGTAGTGAGACACTGCAACAGGTTTCCCACAGAAGTTGTGGCTGCCCCATTCCTGGAGATGTTCAGGGCCAGGCTGGATGGGGCTTTGAGCAACCTGGTCTAGTGGAGGTGACCCTGCCCATGGCAGGGGGGTTGGAACTTTATGATCTCTAAGGTCCCTTCCAACCTGAAGCAGTCCGATTCTTTCCCCATAGCGTGGTACAATACAGCCATTCACAAACTTTTTACATCCCTGTAGTACGTGCATATATATATGTATATACACCCTGTTGGTGTAAGCAGAGAGCATGTATGTGTTGCTGCTGCGCATCCATCCCTATCAGCAGAGTGTGTGAGTGTGTTACCAGTGCCTTGAGGTGATGCTGAACCTCTCGGATGCTGTATGGATTCACCCTTGCCATGGTCGGCACCCTTGCGGGTGCAGTGAGCTGGGGAGAGCCCTTGGGAGCTGACTGGAAGGTTTCTGCTTGTCACCAGTTTGAGAAGATTTGGTGTGCAGCATGCTGGCTCTGTGATTTTTCTCCGCAAGGTTTCAGTCACCTGAGTGTGTATGGCTGCAGGCAGGAGCTGGGGAAGGAGGGGGAGCAGAGTGAACGTGAACACAGGTGCACCATCAGCTGCCACTAAGGCAAGTAAATGGGGAAATTACTGTGATCGTTTGATTGTTATTATTACATGGGAGAAATTCAGAAGCAGACACCATTTTTTCCTTTTCTTGCTACAGTATTTTTATTACTTTTTCTTCACCAGCTTTCATCTGTGATGATAGCTTCCAAAGCCTGTTTTACAATGTGGAAAGTGTTTGAAATGCATTATAAAAATCTATGAATATGCTGCACAGGCATATTTTAAACTCTTAGTATTTCCCTAAAGGCATGCTATTCCACTTCTAGCTTTTTTAAGACTGTGAAGTAAATGATAGCCTATGTTGTTCATAAGATATTTTACAAGGCTTTCTAACTTAAGACAGAGTTAAAAGACGAGAGAGATCTTCAAGCATAAACTGAGATTTAAAAATGAAGTTTTGCATTTGTTGCAAGGAAGGAACTATTAGACATAGCAATTAATACCCAGAAAGAGCAGCTGTATTATGCACCAGGCTCTCTCAGTGACGCTACTGATAAAGCAGTTACATTACGCTCATCTTAATAGCGTACTCACTCAAACCAGCTTAAAAGAACTTTTTTTTTTTTTTTTTTTAAATCAGATGAAAAGTCAGTATTATGAGTTCACAGTTTGATAATTTTCTGGTGCTATTTTAGCATAATTATTTATCACTTTCTCAGCATGTAAGGCTCACTCATACATATATATATATTACTTAAGCAGCTCCCTATAGGAGAACAGAATTTACTGTACTCAATGTAAGCATCAAAATATGGGAAAAAAAGATGTATCTTTACTGGAGCTGAAAGCTGCCCTCTTTCAAGAGTGTACTGAAACTGATTTTATCTGCGATTTACATTTTACCAAATAACAGCCTCAGGGCAAACACAGGTAAAGGGTTAAAGCAAAAAAGCATTGATGATTTTTGGTTTCAGCTTTGAGACACTAAAACTTAAGATGTCATTGCACCATGTTGTGCTTGTCACACAGGAGTTTCATAGAATCATAGAAGTGTTAGAGTTGGAGGGGACCTTAAAGATCATCAAGTTCCAACCCCCTCCAGCCATGGGCAGGGACACCTCCCACCAGACCAGGTTGCTCCAAGCCCCATCCAGCCTGGCCTTGAACATCTCCAGGGATGGGGCAGCCACAGCTTCTCTGGGCAGCCTGTTCCAGTGCCTCACCACCCTCACAGGAAAGAATTTCTTACTAATGTCCAATCTAAATCTCCCCTCTCCCAATTTAAAACCATTACCTCTTGTCCTGTCACTACACTCTGGAGTACAAAATCAAGCAATGCTTTGTCAGAAGGCTCTGCCCTTCTGCTGTCTGTCTTTCCCCAGTCAAGCAGCACCAGTGACAAGTACGACCTGCACCAGTAACATTTAGTGAGTTTTTTTTGTGCCAGAACTGCAAAAGAAGGTAGGGTGTGATGCCCTCATATCCCCACTTCGCTGCCAGTTCTGCAAAACCAATTGCACTGCCTGGTGTGACCAGCAGCAGACCTACTGCTGTTTCCAGCTCCCTTCCGACCCGACAGGGGGGCAGCTCGTGCCAAAATCCCACTGGCATTGATAAAATTTGCTACAGAGCTAATGAGAGGGAAACGATAAAACACAGCATCGGTGTTTGTTCCTCGGAGACTCGGGGGGGGGAACCCACTCGTATTAATCACCTCTTTAAAAGTTCATATCGTGATGAATCAGTGTAGATTAGGCTGGATGGGCTGGTACGGTTAACAATACCCTTGTGGCCTCTGATTAGGAACCTTGCATCATCAGTCAACACAGGGAAGCCAAAATGATGATTATTCAGTCACCCTTATGATCATCTTTTTATACACATGAATTATTTACATACTACAGGGTACTTACACACTTATAATTAAAACCTGCTTTTTTCATTCAGTTATACCCTCACGATCTCTTTAAAGCACGTAATCCTTCTAACGGCATTTATTTCAGATTCATTATGCCATATTTTCTTTAATGTTGTCTTTCATTGTATAAATAGAAATTCCTTCGGTGCAGAATATTTGCAGGAAAGTATTTCTTCACACTGAGGATTTCTTCTGAGAGAGAGAAATGAGTGATTGATCTCCATTGTATATTGATGCCCAAAATCCCCAGGAACCCTCAGATTTTTTTCAGCTACACCACTTTCTACTTACTCTTCCATTTTCAGTATGGCATGCTCATTTCACCTTTTCTGAATCTTATCCATTGGTCTTCCTTTTGAGGTCCTGTCTTCCACTGTAGGATAATACAGTTCCTAAATTAACAGAGTCTTGACTCCAGAAAAAGACAGCAAAGGCTCTATTGTGATACAAATGCTCAGCAACATAAATTGCTCATCACTCACTGTTCATCACATTCTCTGAAGAGCACCAAAAATAAGACACTTATTTATAAATAGCTCAGCCTGCTAGATTCCAGTGAAACTCAATTTCGTATCTTCCCACCATTTTGACAGTGCATATAAATATGTAACATGTAGTTATGTGAAAGTTAGCTGTGCTGCGATGTCCTCCTCGGGCATTCACAACCCTTACAGGTTTACAGCAAAAGAATAAGTTGCAAATTGGGACCTGTGGTGGGATGCGGTATACCACATGATTAACATAAGAAAGATGCTTTGCTTGACAGAGAATGGGAGCTTGTTGCCCAGATCATACTGCTCTTGTATTCCTCCCCAGAAGTGTACTTTAAGAGGAGAACGAAGTGAGAATTCTCCAGGAATAATACATCTGATAATCATAGACATTTTTTTTTTCTGCCCGAAAACCACCTGAAATTTCTGGAACAAGCATGAACAATATAAGCATTAGGAATAACTGCATCCCAGAGCTTTCCAAAAATGTATTGGAAGTGCTTCCTTTTACTTCACTGGCTTTAAATAGGACCAGCTTGAGATACGGCTTTGGTTGTTTGGCTAAGGCACATGATTTTTTTTTTCTCTTCCAATCTGATAAACACAGGAATTGGAGATACACACGGAAGCTGGAACTTGCAAATACTGCAAGTGTTTGGTTTTGCTATTCATTTTCTATGAGCATTTGTCCCAGTGTAATTTGATTACTGGAACGTTCATGAAAAGCAAATTTTGAGAAGAATAAGAATAGCTGAAGCGAATAATTTCATCCCTGTGAGTCTCTATATGTTGTTTCTGATGCAATTGCGGTCATTAAAAAAAAAAAACAAACCAATATATTCAGACTTGCTGTTCATTTGAGTGTGGTGCTGCTTTGCTTTTGGTGAGGAAC
The DNA here is from genome assembly GCA_013398155.1 of Pedionomus torquatus. Taxonomy (NCBI): domain Eukaryota; kingdom Metazoa; phylum Chordata; class Aves; order Charadriiformes; family Pedionomidae; genus Pedionomus; species Pedionomus torquatus. Next base: position 34,745 of record VZRU01004826.1, on the reverse strand, counting down.
AGGGTCTGTGGCTTGCTGCTGCGGTACTAAAACTGTATTCATAAGTGAACGTAACTTATGAAATTTAACCTTTAATTTTACCTGACTTTATCTTATTTTCACCAGAGAATTCCCTTCACTTAAAAGCCTATAGAAAGCTGTTCACTGACTAACATCAAGGATAATTCAGACAATCCATCTTTTTGTGGATCCATATTATGCCAGCACTATGAGAGCAAATGCATGTCTTCCAAGAGTCATACAGAATTATTGCAATCTTATTAGAGAATGATAAGCAGCAAAATGGCTTATTATTGTCAGTAAGAGGGGGAAAAACGAGTATGCAGTCTGACCCCTGAACAGGGGACTCAAAGGGAAATTCAGTCTTCTCTGACGCAGTTAAGACTACTCTACCAGTCCAGGCATGGAGGAGCCCAGGTGAATTTCCTTGCTTTGTCAGAAGTTTCCTCTGGAAGGTTGAAAGTTGTCCAAGGCTGTCGAAATCAGCAGCAACCCATCATCTGTCTGTAAACGAAGCACTGAGTCTGTGTCTGCGTTTGACCACCACCCAGTGTGGATGTGTTCGCCGTTGGAGCTGTTGTGTGGTGCTGCAGCATCCATCCTTTCTAAGAGCGTTAGCGAGGAAGAAACAGCCAACCCAGAGAGCAAGTTCCTTGCTGTTCAGTAAATCTTTGTTTGCAGAGGACTTCACTTGATGTGAGCAGTGCTGCCAGTCACACGGCATGGGTTTGGAGACCAACCCTGCCCTCCTGGTGGGGTGATTTCTCTTGCCTTCACCACAAGCCTGCAGGATTTTGTTCCAGCAGCCTTCTCACCTCCTTGCTTGGTCCTCCCCCTGCCAAGTTCAACTGTCCACGTGTGTCAGTGATTATCCTCAAGCATGTATAAAATCTTCAGTCATTTTAAGAGTGTTTTGCAAATGTCGCTTACCTTTCAGAAAAGGAAAGCAAGTTTTCACAGAATATTCCCCTTTCTGTGTGTTTCCTTTTTATTCCCACAGTTGGTTGGCTGTTTAATCCAATTTGTTAATAATACATCCTGTTGTTTGTAAAAAGTGGATTTTACACAATCTTTCAGGTCCCTTGCTCAGACAGGGCAGTACAGCTTCTGTGTTGATGCAAAATATCAAAGCAATATTACAATAAAATTTGGAGCTTATAGTTTTTAACTTTCCTGGTTCCATCCCAGGTCACTGAAACGTGTCGAAGTATAATTTATCTTCTGGAAAACATGACCAAGACTTGCATTCAATTCTAGCATTACATGAACAAAGAAAAGTGAAATGGGGAATGAAAAAAAAAAAGTTTATTTTTCTTCAGGGAATATACTTTTTTGTGTGTTTTTTNNNNTCTCCTAAAGCAGTACTGTTTTCTGCAGAGAGAGGCAGCAGCTTTGATCATATGTTCTTGCCAAACTCATAGGAGCGGTGTTCTGTCATCCCTGCCTTCCAGGTTGACTGGGGGAATTAGATACTCCTCTGCAACACTTCCCCTTGTTCAGAGAGGGGAAAAATCACGGCGCCAAAAATAGTCCATGCGAATTCCTCGTCCCCGGGCTTGGTTCACCAGACTCTGCACAGTCATCGTGGGTTATTTGCATGGAGATGGATAGATGCAAGCATCTTGCTGAGATTAGTGAGACATGACGCTTTCGTATTTTATCACAAGCGCTTACCCGTGTTAAACTCCCAGGGTGCGCTTCATTTTCGCTGGTTCTTACCCTCTCCTTTAGGAGGATACAATCACCCACTCAAGAAGCAGAAATAGTGCATGACTAACTATGTCATGGAACAAATGATTAACACTAAGTAGTTTGTGCTAGCTGTTTGCAAACAATCCACGTGCCGACAATTATGCTGAAGCAATTTTGTGAATACCTAACTCAATGTATTTTGCATAACTCAAGGCTGGCTCCCGGATCATTAAATTCATAACTTCACTCTTGTTTGTTAAATTCATAAATGTCATTATTTCTCCTCGTCCGTAGTGCGGGTAGTGCTAATCTGGACCGTGATATTAGTCCGTAGCGCTGGACTGGCGGAGGCTGTAGGAAGGATGGTGGCTTCAATGAATGAGTTGCTGTTCAACATGAGTTACAGCCACTTTGAGAGTTTATAAGCCACAAGGTGCAGAGGAGAGCAGTCGTACGCAGGCAGACCCATGAGTACATCTGATGCTTTTGGATTTGCAGCTACGCGAATAAGCATACTGTTTGTCCCAGCTGCAGCCAGGCTACCCACAGAGAACTTGGTCTGGCTGCCCAAGGGCCTAAAAACTTTCCATAAAGTTCATTTCCAGGAGCTGAGGGTCTCTTCCTCAGCTGTGATCCCTCATCAGCCATCTGTTGATGTCACGGCTAAAGAGCTTACCTAGAGAGAGCATCCCGTCCATAGACATGGCATCCCATGGGCCGGGGCAGGGAGAGCTGAGCTATGAGGAAGAAGGTATCTCGTATGTCAGTAGGAAAATCAAGCACAGACAAGATTTTATTGATTCATTTGGTTCAGAGTATTTGAGAGCCTTCTGACTCACAGAAATGTGCAGCCCTACCAGCTCCTAAAGTACAAAGCTGTTAAAAAATAAATTAAATACCCAACATACTTGGATAATTGGTGCTTTGCAATGACTGTAGTGATTTTCAGCTGTCAAAGCTGCGCAAACCGTACAGAACTTTAAGGTGGAAATATATTATTTTATGAGGGGAATACGGAAGCAGTGGAAATTTAAAGGAATTGCAGCAGAGAAGGTAGAGCCAGTACTGAAAACAAAACTGTATTTGTAAAGGCCTTTCCCCTCATTTCCATGCTGCAAAACATTCTTCCCATCAACATCCAGCCTCCTAAATTGTTGCTGTTACTTTCATTACCTTCTCATAAACTAAGCCAATCCCTATTAACTCGCCACAACAGTTTTTTCCTTTTCCCTCTCACAAAATGTAAAGTAGCAGTACAAGTAAGTTTTTGCATAGATAGGTAGGATGAAGAACTTTATTTACAAAGAAGTGAATTTGGCATTTAATTCCATCACAACCAGCTACTTCTTGCTAGTTTTCTTCTACAAGGGTAAAAAGTAAATTAAACTTCCTCACCACCAAAGGCTTTGCTAATAGGTTATTTTTGTCCATATGCTATTGAGTTCCTCTTTGGCAAGGGAAGATCCTGTAGTTTTCCAATGAAGTATGAGTTTCCAGCTTTTTTTTGTCAGTCCAGCCTCACCAGCAGTGCAATGGTTGCCTCCACTGCAAGCTTGCCCCTGGGCTGTGGCTCAACAAAGAGGGAGGGACGTCTGTAAGGCAAAAAACTCCAAAAAAGAGCTGCTGCAGCTGGTCAGTTCTTGGGGTCCATTGCTACCAGTAGTGACTTGTCCACATGGTGCTTTTGTGAAATTGAAGCAGGAAGAGGATCTGCAGGGGGAGGCTGAGGAGCGTCTTCCGATGGTGTGATGCTGGTATTAGCTGTGCTTGCCACAGGCGGAGCCAAAGGAAAAGATCATANCTTAAATACTTCCAGGGATGGGGCAGCCACAACCTCCCTGGGCAGCCTGTTCCAGTGCCTCACCACCCTCACAGGATAGAATTTCTTCCTAATATCCAATCTAAATCTCCCCTCTTCCAGTTTAAAACCATTACCCCTTGTCCTGTCACTCCACTTCCTGACAAAGAGTCCCTCTCCTGTAGCTCCCTTCAGATACTGGAAGGCTGCTAGAAGGTCTCCCCGGAGCCTTCTCTTTTCCAGGCTGAACAGCCCCAGCTCTCTCAGTCTGTCAAAAAAAAGATAATTCCATTTATTCGGCTAGTGCCTCGTGATTAGTGCTGGCTTCTGGGGAGTGATGGTGTCAGGCAGCAATACAAACCTTCAGTGCAGCCAGATGGTCCTATCAAGCGTGGCAGACTCTTTTCCCAGTGTGTATGGTCATGTATTTGTCATCAGTCTGTGCCCACCCTCACATTCTACATGGATGGACATGGCTGCTTAAAGCCTATGAAGTATCAGTTCACACTGCTCTGCTCAGCCCAAACCCCATGCAAAGTGGGGATTAATAAGTATCATTCATATTTTGTAGTGATTTGCAGGCTCTGTGCAGTCACTCCATTGTTGGTGTAAATGTGCATGCAGAGTTAAAGAAAACTTGGTGGCAGTAATCCATGCAAATGTTTCTACATCATAGAGAGGTGACGGTGTTGTGTGTTTTCTGTCAAGCATTTAGATGAGAGCAGAAGATTGACTCACTGCTAGGAGCTGTAAATGTTCACCTGATGGTCTTGCACATTATAAATCAAAGGGTGAAATGGGCACGGCTGGTGATTTTTGATACACTCTCCCAACCCTTACAATAGTTGCAGTAAACCCCTTTCTGCTCTGTGGTTTGCTGCAGTAAGGTCTCACTTCATAACTTTGTACGTAGTACTCTCTTGGAATACAATGGGTAATTAGTAAGTTGCTTATCCACTTAAAGCTAATGAGGAAATCGCAGTATGTACCCAAATTCTTACAGACATGGGGTCCTGCTGAGGCAGTTGTCAGTGGGGTGGGTGACACTAGTCTGGAAGAACAGACCAGTGCACTGTGAGTAGTGTAATGGTACAGATGCCCAAATTATTTAACAATAAACCCTAAAACAAATGGTGGTTTGTTACTTTTGAAATTCTTTTGTCTTTGAGGCAGCTGTGTCTAGCATAGGAATAGCAGGAGATGTGAGTCCTAGACTCTGCTTCTGGCAAAATCTTGGTATATTCTCCAAGACGTGGGATTTCACCTCTTTTCTTTTCTTATTTTTTTTCTCCCTCAGGTCCCTCCCTGTGTAAAAGGTCGTGAA
>VZRU01004826.1:15912-29891 GCA_013398155.1 Pedionomus torquatus | reverse complement strand
AATATTTATCTTGCTGTAATTCTTAAGACAGGCAGAGAGCTGTTTCACAGAGGAGGGAGAAGCCTGGCCCTGCTGTGGGGTGATCTGTGCCCCATCACGGTATTGTGGGGAGAGGGTTATCCCCGTTTTACAGTGAGGGGTTTTCTTGCAAGGGGAGGACAAGATGAGGCAGGGATTTCAAAACGGATGGCTCAGTTTCTATATTTGACAGCCAGCCACGGCCCCTTCCTCCTCCNGGTGGGCGCCTCCTGATTACAGGATCAGGCCTTATTTTGTGTTTTGCATGCCCAGAAAAGCAATTTGCAAACAGTGCCACAAAACTTCTAAGTTGTACAGTTGTCTTTTGTGTTGGTTTGTTGTTTGTTTGTTTATTTTTTTTTCTTATTTGGTTTGGGTTTTTTTAATGATAACATATTAATTTGGGATTGGTAGGGAAAAATGGGGAGCAGTGATGAAAAATTTTACAGTGAATATAAACCACTGGCCTGCTGCGTTTTCAAAAGTCAGATTCTTGTCTTGTGTTGAAAGACAGTAAATCTGCAGCTAAGGACCTAACAAACATCACATCTCATGGTTTATTTATTTTTTTCTACTGCAACAACCACTGGTTTTGAGTGGCACTTACTCTTGAACTGTTTCTTAAGCAAACAAACTGCCTGCTGCTGCAGAAAGTAGCTTCCCTGTGTGGCGTGATTAGTGAAAGGTGGCCAGTGAGTTGAGGATGCCTGTGCAGGGGGAGACCTTCTTGTCCCAGCTTTGCGTGGGCAGCAAGTGGCATTTCACAGCCACCCGGTGGCCAGTCCCCTCTGTCAGTTCCCTGCCGCGATGCACACAAAGTGTATTTATTTTTAAAAGAGAAGTTTGATTTTTATTTTTTCTCCTGCTCACTCCCTAATAGCCCTAATAGTCAATTATAACTCCTCTTTCTAATTTTCCTTCTTTCTAATTAAATCCTTGATGTATTAAGTAAGACACCTCAAGCGGAAATGTTTAAATGCTGATCCTGTGTTTAAGCCAAGCTAGTACATGCAAGAATTCACCTTAGAGCCATGATTTAAATGTCTAGCCTCAGAAGGATCAACTACTGACTTAATCTACCCTGGCCTCATCTAATACAGTTAAGAGATCCATTTTTGCAAGCTTAATTCTCAGCTTTCTTTCACACACAAAGAAATCAATATAGAGCAAAATGCACCTGTAGGCAAAATTAATCCAGTAGAACATGCCTGGAGCAAGGCCCAGCAGAAGAGGATGTGAGGATGAGCTGCTGCTAGCATTTTGAGGAACAGGACACGGGTCGGGACTATTTTCTCCCACTGTATATTGCCACGTGCAGCTGTTGTTGCAGTGACTGCTCCGTGCACAGCCCGTGGGTATTCCTCTGCCTGGCGGGGACTTTTAGAGATGAAAAAGCTGGTCATTGTCCTCCAGGAGCAGCACCCAGTGCCCTGCAAGGAGTATAAGGGGTCCCATGGCAGCTGGGGCTGTCCTGGAGGCACTGCCTGCCCTGCCCTGCCTTTCACATCCCAAGCATCGCTTTGCAGCATTGCTTTGGGGTGAATGGGAAGCTTTCTGTGTTCGATTGCTACCTTCTTCCCTGTTTGTGTCCCCAAGATCAAACAGCCCACTCTGCTGAGCTGCAAATGCCAGATAGGGTTGCACAACCTGTTGGTGGGCATGAAGCCTTTTATAAAAATAATGAGACAGAGGGGCACAGCTACGGAGAGTATGGGGAACACAAATGCTCAGGAGGAGCTGAGGACACTTTCAAGCCGTTCTGAAACTGGACTGGTGAGTGAAAACAGTGCTCCGGATTTTATTCCTTCCTGCAGATGTTAATAGTGTATAAAATCTAATTAAATTAGGTGCTGCATGGGTACACCGGGTGCATATCAGGAAGGACAATAGCTGCTTTTGTAAAATAATATCAAACTTCTTTTACCTGCATAACAATGATGAGTCTTCTCCATACCCCTTCTCCTTTTATTCTGCATTTTCTTCCAGAATTAGTTTATTTTTGTTTGGCCAGGATTGTACTCATGCCTAAAAATTTGGGTAATACAGAAAGTGTACTCACAGCCTGTTGTGCTTGTGAAAAAGAGGCATTTTCTAGTGATAGCAACATGTCCATCTTGCTAATGGGTAGGTGGAAGCTGCTGTAGCAGGGTAAGGATGGGAATGCCGTTGCAAGAGCCCTTGATGCTGGAGGAGCCTGGCAGGGGTGACATGCCATGGAGCCTGGTGTGGAGCAGTGCTTGGCAGTGCACATGGTAATTACAGCCCTGGCTGCCAAATTCTCTGTCAACTCTTGCACTCTGTTAACATTAGTCCTCAAGAGCAAGGCATCAGAGCAAACATCACATGCAATTAACACAAGCTTTAGAAACCCATTCTATACGCAAAGCCAAGAATTAATTGTTTGTCTCATTAAAGTCCTAGCCATCTAATCAAAGTCATATTATTGGTCCCAATGATGCTAACACTTATAGGCAGATTATCTGAGTACTACAGCTCATTCTCAGCAATGATATGGCCCAAACTGTCGTTCACACACTTCCCGTATCTCTTTCTCAGGTGCTGGGCTCTCCCACACAGCTCTGGGTCCTGAGGTCGGCATCATCATATTTAGGGAGACAGAGCAAGGGTGTGTGTGTTCTCAGCAAGTGGGGGTTCTCTACAGCAGGCTGCCTCTGACCCAAAATCTCTAAAGGGGGGAGTATTATGTTCATGGAGGAGTTTCTTCCTCCTCTGGGTTTGCTTTTGTTCACTTTTATACATTTGATAGCACTGTCTATATTTCTGCTGTATTTACTTGCACATTCCTCATTCTTTTGCAGTTCCACCTTATAGAATCATAGAATGATTTGGGTTGGAAGGGACCTTAAAGATCATCCAGTTCCAATCCTCCTGCCATGGGCAGGGACACTGCCAACTAGAGCACGTTGGTCAAAGCCCCATCCAGCCTGGCCTTGAACACTCCCAGGGAAGGGGCATCCACAGCTTCTCTGGGCAGCCTGGTACGGTGTCTCACCAACATTCACAGTATCTGGTACACATCAAATATTAGAGACTTTCTCTTTGCTCTCCCTAAGCCCATTTTTACTCGGCTGCCAAGGTTGCAACTGCTGTCTGACCACTGGTGAGTTGTGGTTTTTAGCCCTGGCACCCCGTGTGCCATCCTGTTCTCTCAGCTTGGGGTAGCAGTTCTGGGGACCCTTGATACAACCCTATTTTGGTTTTTTCAGCAGCCCTTGAACTTTGACATCTTGATAATCCAAGTAACATTTTATTACTGCAGCCTGATGACACCTCTGTCTTTGATCTAGGGTTCTTAGTAATCACTCTAAAGAACTAATGAGTGTTCTGTCAGCAGACACACACACAGAGTGCCTGGGTAGCCACTTAAATAATTTTCAGTATCAAAACAGCACCACAGGTGTGTTATCAGAGTTTTTTTACAACAGGGTCTTCCTGCGTTGTACCTCAGATGTGGGGAATGTCAGGATCAAAGAGGCAGATCCTGGCAACCCCAAAATGCACTCTCTGTCTGCTCCCAGGTGCTGCCACAGTTACTGCTCTGCTTCTTGCAAAAGCTGAATTTCTACCTACCCTCGTGAACCAAAAACTGGGGGAAGGGAGCCCGTTTCCAGTGCATCACCTAAGTAACACACGGGGAAACTCAGACTGCCTGCTTGGGAGGTGCTTTAAAATAGCCCTTCTAATGGATGTCCAGGGTGTGAAAAGCACCAGTGTTGTGGGGTGCTTCTCAACAGACACAAACACCCTTAGACAGTCTGCTGAAGAGCTTTGAGTTAGCTGAATGCCATGTCTCCTTAAGGGAAGAATTTAATCCTGCTAAATGTTTGGGGTTTTTTTTCTTTTTTTTTTTTTTTTCCCATCATTCAAGCTTATAGTGGTGTTCCAAAGAACCCTGGAAAGATACGCCTCTGTGGAACAGACGCTGTGTTTTGCATCCTTTACAAGCGTGGGAAGACCGGTAATGGGGTAGCTACAGCAGGAACGCCAAATGAGAAACCCTGCCCACAAACACGACAGCCTAGATGAGGCCAGCCGCAGGAAAATGTGTTACTGGGAAATGGCGTTAGAAAGAAAGCCTGCACTAGAGATGGCCGTGAGCTCCTTGCTCTTGCCGGCAAATGCTCACCTACTTGTGACAACCTGATTCCGTAACAGTGCTGAGCTCCTACAAAATAACACCACGCAGTAACATATTGTCCGTTGCGGCTAATACTGGCCCTGGGCATCCCCTGGCATCTCTCACCCATTTGCGAGGGTGGTGCAGACATTGATTACAGAGCTGTAGGGCTTGGGAACAGGAGTCACAGGCATAGACCCCTCCCAGCTGAAGCGTACCACGGGCCAGAGGTGATTCTCTGGAGTTCTGCATTGCCATTTAACGATGGAGGAAAGCCTCTCATGGAGAATTTCTCCAGCTCCCCCCAATCTGCTTGTAGTAGCAATCATCTGTCTTTTCTTAGCTATTATGACACATTTTAGGGAAGGAAAAACTCCTTTGGTTCTTGGCATCTGTGTGAAATACTTTTTGTCAGACTTTAAGTGTTGCATTATTTTTTTCCTCTTGGAGCAAAGAACACCTTGAAGTTTTTGAAGTAGTAGTCATTATAATCTTTAAGTGGTTATGAAGATAAAAAATGGTTCTTAATTCCAAGAACAGCTGGAAGTTCATATTTCATATTGCCTCTTTGACCTTGTAAAGAGCTTTACATATTCAGATTATTTTGGAGTGTTTGTATAAAGGCATTATACATTGAGATGCAAAGCAACCTCAAGTCTGGTCTAGCAAGAGATGTTATTTTCAGGACAAACTAAGTCAAGACTTAAATTTATCTAACTGTTGTGGGTTAGTGGTTTGTAAAATCAAGAGTCAGTAGTGTCTTTTTAGGATCTGCTTGTTAAGTGTTGCCTGGACAGTTGCCAGGCTGCTTGTGCTGCAGCTCTGGCTAGTCTAAGCTAGCTTTTCTCTTTCAGAAGCTTTTAAACCATCTGCAAAAAATAGCCTTTGGTGTGGGCACCTGCCCTGTTTCAAATCACAGTGTTGGTCAAACAGCTGTGTATGTGGAAACAGATGCATGAGACACAAAAAAGAGGGACTCGTGAAGTCATCCTCCTCAGAACAGGTCTGGGCTTTTCTTCCCTGGAGGACCAAAAAGCAGGATTATTCTTCTGTCTAAATACCAGAAGAAATGTAGGACTGGTATTTTTAATCATAATGCTGCTGCTTTAACAGGTGCTTAAGTGTTTAGCTGGATGAAGGCCTAGAAGCCAAATCTTAATGCTTACTGACATTCATGACAAGGCTGTGGGGGTTTAACTGGGACCAGGAGAGAGCCCAGGAGCAGCACAACACTCATGCCCAGCTCCTACAGCTCTTCAGAGGGGAGTGGAGGGATGTGTGCCTGCCCCACACACCGCTTGTGCCTCTATGGAAGCTGGATTTTGAGAAGAAAACCTGGTACCACCTCCGTGGTACGTGTCCTTTTGGCCACAGCCTCCCCTGTGGGCATGCGAAGTTTCTGACAGGAGACTGGAGGTGGAGGTGATGCAAAGGAGCACACCATCCCTCCGTCCACGCAGAGTGGACGATGCAGCGGCTGGGATGCAGTACAGTGGGTAGCTCAGTGGCTGGTAGACCGAGTGGCAGGACATCTCCATCCTGTGGACCACCAGCTGCCAACACAAAGTCCTTGAAGCACTACAGTTTCAGCAGTGGGGCAGATGCTATAACAAATAAAACAACATTTCATTACATCTTTTTCATGACATGAAAGGAAGAAGCAATAAGTGTGCCTGTAGCCTTTAGGAAACTGTGTTTTAAGCCTAAATTTTGTAATGTCAATGATGGAAGAAGGAGCTTCCCAGTTTTTGAAGCTGTGGCATCAGCTTGCTCACAGCTGCCATTTAGCTCTGTTTGTAAAGCTGTGAGTCCCCACAATTGCACTGTGAGCCAAAAGGCCCTTTTTTTTTTTTTTTTCCCCTTCAGTGGAGCTTTCTCTGATGTAATTATATAGTCTGTTTTCTCTTTTGTGTTTCTTATCATAAATATGTATTTGAGCTCTGCCTTTGCCCCCAGGAGTCAGAGGGGAATAATGTTTTCTGTGTATTATTTACTTTTATGCAATTAGAAAAAGAATATTTACATATATGCTTTTAACTCTGCTAATGAAGCTATCATAATGTCAAATAAAATGTCACTGTGACCATGCCTAATTAGCATTACAGATTTGGTTGAAGAGATAAATGGCCAGATCCTTCAGGGTGTAAGTCACTCCAGCTCCAGGCATTTGTGCTCACAAGATTTACAAGGGCTAAGGACGGGTCTACAGACTGCTGAAATGGAGGCTTGGAAAATCTTGCAGTAATGAAATGCAAACCATGTTTCAGTCGTTAAATGAACCTGCTATCTCAGGTGTTTCAGGCAATGAAACTGTAAAACTGTTCTGGTTGGGATACAAAACGCAAATAAGTAGTTGCAGTCCCTGCTGATGTCAGGGAGTCAAGACACATCAGACCATGTAAAGCTTAATACTCCATGAATGGCTTGGTCCAAAGCCCACTGAAAGTCAGTGGAAAGACTGTTGGTATCTAATCCAAAGGCAATAGTCAGAAATTAAGGATTCAAGGCCTGTTCTTTACCCAGTGAAAACTGAAGACGGCTGATCATGGCTGGTTTATAAAACAGGGGCTAATGACATGGAATAAAAGATTAAGCTCCCATATACACAGAAAATGTTTTTGCTAGTGACACTGTGTAAATGCAAACACATTATTAAAACCAGATCACAATTAACATTATTCAAATGAGGTTTAATCCTCTGTTTGTGTAATTTGAAGAAAAACTGATGCAAGTCATATCGTCTTTAATGACAGCTTAAAGTCAAATTTAAACAAAGCAATTGAATTTCCATATGAGTTTTAATAGAGAGTTTAGCTGAAATAGTCAAACTTTAGTAATTTCCAAAGTGAGATGATGAAGGACTTTGTCTAACAGCTTTAATAAGTATGATGGGCACAATTCAATACACTGATATTATCTCACAAATATTCTGTTCCCTGATAAGTACTAAGTTAGACACTTCTAAACTACCATTTGTCAGAAGCCTTTTCTGTGAAATTGTGCAGTGTCAGTGGTTGCTACTGAATGAACAAATAAATAATTTTTGGAAGTTCCTCATTAAAAAGGATTAATTGTTTATTTTAAAAGAAAAAAAGTCAATAAAAATATGTAAAAGCATTAAGAATACTGTAATATCAAGGTATATTCAGGGCCTGTATGTTCATCTGCATCCTGCAAAGGAACCTTCCAAAATAAAGTTAAGAAGGTGTTAAATCCAAGCGTCTTCACATCTTTTTAGATTAGAATAGAATAGAATAGAATAGAATAGAATAGAATAGAATAGAATAGAATAGAATAGAAATCTATGGTTTTATGGTAATATTTAAGTTGGAAGGGACGTACAGTGATCATTTGGTGCAACTGCCTGACCACTTCAGTACTGACCAAAAGTTAAAGCATGTTATCCAGGTCATTGTCCAAGTTCCTGAAGACCACTGACAAGCAGGAGAATCTTATTTTAAACATAAACCCAATAAAGTTGGTGAGTGAGGGTTCTTGGCTGAGCTGTGAAATGTGGGCCATCAGGGATCCCCTTCCCTGAGTCCTAGTAAAAAGCCAACATTAATTGCTGTTCCTCCCCAGCCTCTGCAGGGGTGTTTGCGTGGTGGGATGAGAACTCACTGGAAGTTCAGCAGAAGACAAACATCTAGTGATGAAATTTTATGTATATTACTGTATCAGAAAAATTTGGTAGATGGGTTTGCAATCCCAATACACTTAATAGAAACTGTGTTTGCCACTTTTTCAGTGCTGTTTACGTTTCAAGCACATTAACAAGGAATTTAGCAACTAATAAATCACAGTGGTGCTAAGTGCTCATGTGGCTGCACCTGTGGGCTTTCGAAAGTGACAGCTGAAGCACAGATGGTTTCACACCAAGAAGCACTTTTAAATGCAGGCTTGGTCTATGCCAGGTTATCCCAAATCCATCTTCAGCGAAGGAGCAGTGTCTCAACACCAGCACAGTCTGTTGGACCACACTGACACATCCAAATATATTGCATGTAAGACAGGGACCAGTGCAAGACCTCCTGAGGACTAAGCCTGTGGCTGCAGTGCTGTAGGAGAACCTGCACCTGAGATTACCAAGTCAGATTGAAACTGCCTTCACCTGCACTGCTAGTTTAAATTACATCCCATTTTCTGGTGTGTGGGTAGAGTTTTGCATTCTCTGGACTATGTGTGCTTGTTGCTGTATTTGCTCTGGTCCCAGTGTAATGTGCAAGGTGTGTAATTTTTACCTTTGTGTATCTCCGACAGCTTAAAGTGTTCTCATACAAGACAAGCAAAAGCAGTTCTTGCATATGTGAAACAGTGCATGTGTGCTGGGTTTAGCCTGAGGTCACAGAGGTCTTCAAAGATAAAAACCTGCTGGGTGACATGGAAAGCCAGTTCTCATGTGTTCTTACCCATACTGCCTACTGGGAGTGACCTCGAAAATGTGCCAGGGTCCAAACTGCTAGTCCATGGTATGAGGTGGGTAACTGGCATGTGGCAAAACCAGACCAAGGACAAATTTAGTGGCAAAACTGCTCAGGTTTGTTTCCTGGGGCTGTTTTATTCAACCATTTGGACACAGCTGTTACTGCTAACTTATGTCACACCTGAGTGCATGGTTGGTTTTCTATATCCAATAGATTTTATTTTATACCAGTGCCTATACCAAAACGGCTATAGTTCTGTGCCTGAATATACTGAAGACGTCTGTTTATCCTTGTACAGGGTGCTATCATTTATATATGTGAAATGTTCTATATCTACTGAATAACTAGACAATAAACTTGAAAAGTTTTGCTGGTGGAGGCGGGTCATCATGTAAAAGCATTTTCATGCTTTTGCTTGATCTTAGACAGAGGGGACACAAGGAATATGGTTGCTACACCCTTCTGTTTGCAATGAGAGACAAAGTAGAGTTAATTTACCTGATGCCCTTGTAACTTCAGGAAGAAAAATTTGTTGTGATTCAGTTTGCAGAGACTAATTTATTCAAATCAGCTTCTCAAACCCAGATATTACAAACAATGTGGGGTTTTTTTCTGAGCTAATAATGCATTTTAATTAGTAGGCAGTGTTTTCCAGCATAGAACTCACAGAGTTTGCACACTGTAGCTTCTTGTGCATCCAGTAACTTATCCTTTATCAAAGATTCAATACTCTTGTGTTTTAGTGGCAGTACATGATGTGCATCGATTGTGGACAGTGATCTATTTAATTAGCTTGTTCATGTGTCTGTGAAAAAAGGCCACAGGTACCAAAACCAAGAGATAACAAAAATTGCTGAGAACAGCTTCAGTTACAGTATTCTCTTTATTGGGCTCTGAATTTATATGATCTGCTCTGGAAAACAGATGATGGGTTTGTGTAATTGCAAATTATCACAGTGAAAGCTTGCTTCCTATAAGTGGTGTTTGACTCTTCAGGTGTTGGGGTTTTTTTCTCATTCCACCACTTAAATCTGTATTGGAAAGCCCAGGGTTTTATTTTAGTAAAACCAGTGCAAATTGAGCAATCCATCATATTATTCCAGCTACAGAATGGTGTTTCTAAGATCCATACAAACTGAAGCCTGTGATGAAAAATGAAATACTATTCAAATCAAAATGACAGCAGTTTATGCCAATTTTAAGCAAAGCTTTGATACCTCTTGTATATAATGCATGTTAACTACTGAAAATGTGAGAGAATGAAAAGCAAACCTTAAGTGTTTAGTAAGTTAATGAATAGAAAGGTAAAATTCAGGTACCTATGTAGGATAACATCCAACTTGAGGGGACACGAGGACAGACAAATATCGACATAAAGTCAACAAAGATCTCTCAAAGCAAACGAGGCACAGAAACAGGCATTATAAGTCACATTTTTTGGTCAGTCTCATGGCTAGAATCAAATGACAGTGTGAAGTAAAATAACTTTTTTAGCAAAGCTAGCCTGGAAACTATCAAGTTCTTAGCTGAACCCAAAAGTTGAAACATGTGCTAGCTGAAGGCCTGGTAGAAACATTTTGGTAGAGTGGGGAATTATTTCATAGCAAAATGCCAGAAATTACTTGGGTTCTTTCATTTTTTGTCTTCCTCATCAAAATCTGTACATAAAATTTAATTTTCTTTTTGGGACTGGGGGAGGGGGAGGAATAAGAGTAAGGGAAAAGTATTCATGGATCAAGTTATAAGAAAGGAGGAAATGTTTACTTTAAGAGAACAGATGAATTAGCCTTGCATCCTTCCTCCTTGTCTGGAATAGATAAAGTCGAGGACAGTGGAGCTGGAAAACATGTAGTTCTGTTATATCATCAATGGCATTGGAAAAATCAGTATGCAATAGGTATCTATCAAATATTTTCCAGCTCAGAAATCATAGTCATATCATAGCCTCTTGTGCACTCCATAACTTGTCCTTTATCAAAGAAGTCATCTTATGTTTTATTGGCAATGTGTATTGATTGTAGACTGTTTAACAGGTTTACTCATCTGTCGGTATTAAAAAAAAAAAAAATAAAAAGCTCCCAAAACCCCAAAAGAGATAATACAAAGAACTTGAGGGCTTTTCTTCTGTTTCCCTACTGTTTACCAAAGGACTTGTTCAAATTCAAATGATGCTGACAGTAACGCCAGGACAGAATTTTAACAGTAAGAGCATAACTTCTCATACCTCTATTAGGAGAGCAGGGAAATCTTTGATTGAGAATGCCAAGAAATGCGTGAAAAGAAATACAGATTCTTGGAAACAGGCTCATTAGTGACTACTGAAGTTGACTCAAACTCTAGCTGAGGAAGCCCATGATCCACAGTCCATTTAAGCTGAGTGGGTATAAATTTCCCCAGTTTTTCACACAGTTCTTTGGATTTTGAAGACTTTGAAGTAAATGAGTGAGTAAAAATTAAGTAAACACATTAACTTTGGGTTCAGCATACAGCATATTTCTAATCAATTGTCTTTCATATTTTTAACTGCAGAATCCCCTTCACCTGCAAATGAGTTTAGAAAATTCATTGAGTTCTGATGCTGATGTCACTTTCTCAATCCTTGCGATGAACAACTGGTATAATTTCAGCCTGATGCTATGCCAGGAGGAGTGGAACATCACAGATTTTCTCTTCCTCACACAACAGAGCTCCAAGTTCCACCTGGGATCCATTATAAACATCACAGCAAACCTTACTTCAGCCAGTGACCTTCTGAACTACTTACAGCTCTACATGGAGAGCATCAAAGACACGACGTCTACCATGGTCATGTTTGGATGTGACATGGAAAAAACGCGGAGGATTTTTGAAATAACCACCCAGTTTGGTGTGATGCCTCCAGAACTTCACTGGATTATTGGGGATTCACAGAACGTGGAAGAACTGAGGACAGAAGGTTTGCCACTCGGTCTCATCGCTCATGGCAAGACAACACAGGCAGTCTTTGAGCATTACGTACAGGATGCCATGGAGCTGGTAGCAAGAGCGGTAGCAGCAGCCACCATGATTCAACCTGAACTAGCTCTTATTCCAAGTACAATGAATTGTATGGACACAGATGAAAGGAATATGACTTCAGGGCAGTATTTGTCAAAGTAAGTTTCTCCTTGTATTTGTGTGGGTTTTTTTGTTGTATTTTTTTAAGTTAACATTTGGTATACAAGAAAAATAATTTTCTTACCCCTTCCCACCATTGTCAGTGGCTTAGCTAGTATCATACTGGTACACACATTTGTTGCAGTATTTCCTCTTGCTTCATTACTTCTGGGCAAATAATAGAACTTAAACTTAGCCACAGAGGGAGATTAAGCCAGTTGTAGAAGAAGATGCTGTTCCACAGAATCACGTAGTAGGCAGGGCTACAGACTATGCTCTGAAAGAATCTTGTACAAAACACAGAATATTTGTGCTGCCGAAGCAATCGGAGAGTGCAAAAGATGTGTAGCCCTCGCTAGTATGATGTTATGGAAAAGAAACAAAATCAATGGACCTTGACCACCCCAGAGGCCACTTCTGCTGGTGAGAGCAGTCCAAACTACAAAGTGTTGCTTGCTGTGGAAGGCTCCTCGTTCAGCTACTCTTTCAGTAGACCACTGCATGTCACTATACTGAAGTTCCTCCACAAACTACTTGGGGTTTCTTGTCTAAATATATTCTGGTATTTAACATATGAGAGGAAAAATTGCATGGTTCTTTTTGTAAACAAACAAGAAGTTCTATGCTCAGTATGTGAATTCATCAGCTTGTTTACATCCGGTGACTGTTGTGTTGTTTTCCCACATTACACCTGGTTTTCAGCCTACAGATTTTGTTGGCTGGATTTAGGATAACAGTTCTTGGAGATTTTTGTATCTTTGCAGATTTTTGAAATTGAGGTGTGTTTTCACAGTAATGTAGTAGCACTTCCCAAAACACAGCTGTTTGAGACCTTACCAGTTTCTTAGTCAGCACTCATCCTTAGCTCTGGGGTAAAAAACTCACCCTGTTTCCCTGTTTCAATGCTTGGCAATAAATACTGCACTGGCTTGCAATATCCCCACTGACTTATTAATAATTGGTATTAATTATTGATAATATTAAGTGACAATTACTGATTATTAATTTTGTCTCATTATTCTGGGTATTTTAACTAGATCGTATACCTAAGTCCCTGAAAAGCAAAACTCAGTAACAGGCTGCTTAAAGTAACAGATGTTTGAGGACAATAGTTTTACGAACAGACTTTTAGAGGGTTAAAGAAGGCACAAAGAAATAAGAAAGCAAAATTAAAGCTCTTAAATGTATTCCTGCAGAATATCTCTTCTTCATTGCTTTCTACAGAAAACTACTAGTTCTTTCATGAACTGTGACTGCAGTAGCTTTTGTGATATTTGGGGAGGCAATGTGCAGTTTCACATGTATGGAGTTTCTGGTTCCCTCATCTTAGTAAAGATATTGTGGAAAAGGAAATAGGATCATTTACTGGTTTTCCCTAGGCATCTCCTCATGGACACTATTAAAGGCAAAACAACAGGTTAGAAACCCATGTCCTCAATGCTGCATCTGCTTTTACAGTGTATAAGTGAGACAGATACCTGGTGGCCAGTGCTGGTGTGTTTAAGATAGCAGCGTGACAGTTAACTCTGAGTGGTACCAATAATTTCTCAGGCATGAGGCACCAATGAGTGGCTTAACCGTGGCCAACTTGGTTGGTTGCTCGAGTGCTTCTCAGCGAAGCGGTGCGCCTCCAAAGAGGAGACTTAGCTGCTGCTTTATTGAGTGTTTGCTAATGTGGGCGTTTTTCTGTCTGAATGAACCCATCTGCCTTGACATGTAGCCCTGGAGCTGGAGAGGGCGGGGATGGAGAAAGCGCGGTGGCACGGAGCTTTGCCTCCCTCACCTGCAGTGTGTGGCTAAACAGTGTTCCCACGAGCTGCCACAGCTGACACCTGAGCTTTCATTGCCAGCACTGCGCTCATACACCGCCTGTGCAGGCGCCTAAATGCTACCCAGGAGCAGAATAAGGATCGTGAACAATACCAAGATCTGATCCATGAGAAAGCATGCTTTTATCTCTATGGATATGGTCATGCATATGGGCTTACAACCCCCAGTAGATTATACTATTGTAGATCTCCGTCCTTCATCCCTCTTACAATGAGGTCAATTCCCAGATCTGTTCCTGACTGCTTGTGGGAACATCCTTGTTGATGGAACAATGCATTAAAAATTAAAAGCCTCATCTCGGCTTATAGTTTTAACCAGTGTTACAGCTTTAGCTCTGCTTCTTGGGTCATTTCAGCAGCCTCCTATTTCACAGAATCACAGAATGATATGGGGTTGGGAGGGACATCTGGGCATCATCTTGTCCAGCCCCCCCC
>VZRU01004826.1:4403-15797 GCA_013398155.1 Pedionomus torquatus | reverse complement strand
TACAAAGATGCCATTGTTGGAGTTGGAGTATGGTAGGGCTGTTAATGCTCTAATGAGCAGTTCTTACAACAAACCATGTGAAAAACAAATAAAGCTGAAACAAGCCAATGACATACTTTGGGCTCATTAATCAAACTAAAGCAATGCTATTGAAAGTTTGATACCACAGCCTGTTCGTGTGATCATCAGTTCACACGTACTGACATAGCATCAACAAAGTTCATTCAGCTGCCAGTCTTGAGGATCTGGCCCTCCAGCTTCTGAAATCAGTACACATCATCCTGCCATACAAATCTGTCAGTAGCCCTGCTGGAAAGGTACTGCCCAGATACTGCCAGATATGCATTTGTAATTCCCAAGGATGCATGCTAGATTTTGCTGGCTTAAATTATGTAGTCAAATCCTCTTCTCTGTTTCCTGAAGTTACTGACGGATTTTTTTTACGTGAAGTCCCTGGCATGAGTTTCACGAGTACCTGGTACAGCGTATGCAAATGATTAGCAGCCGTAGGCACTCGCGTCTAAGCCAGAGTGTTGTTAAAGTGTATCTCCCACGTGGTTCCCCTCATTTATTTTGATTAATGTTCTGTCGCCACCAAAATACAGACCATGCAAATCAGCTGCAAAAGTAATCCACCAACTCTGTACGGTGGCGAAGTTGCACATTTAAATGCTACTAAATCTCTCAGGTAGCTGGTTCTAACGGAATTCAAACACAGGGGTACAGACGGCTCAATTCATCCTCATGGGCACACTTATTTCTGCAGTGAAAGTCAGAGAACACAGTGCATAAATTCCGCTGTTCTCATTTCACCTGCAGAAAATTAATGCATTATTCCATAGCTTCCTCTACTCCCAAAGCACTTCGTCTATAGGGTTCTTGTATCCAAGTTGGGCTGTAGTAGCAACACAGGGCCAACTTCATCAGAACTTTGCTAGCTTATTCCACCTGTGGACTTGGCTGCCTTTAGTTTGGGCATTTTGGGAACTGTTAACACTATTTTCCACACTTAAACAATTTTTCAAAATTGCACATCGAAATCCGTCTACGCACGCGATGGTTTTACTGCTCTTGTCATAGAGATGGCTTCAGCAGCTAAGCCCAGAAAGCCTTGTGAGGAAGAATTTGCACAATTTTTTACAAAGTCTGAGAAGGAGAAATAAAAACCAGATAAGTTCATGGGCACATAAACCTTTCTTTAGTGTTTAAGATTGCCTTCCCCTATAAATTTTGTCTTGATAGTGTTTACATACACAAATATGCCAGTACATGATCAAAAATGAAGCACAGGGTGGGAGGAAAGGACTAGCCAAACAGTGGCAGACAGCACTGAGTAATGACGTTACGGTATCAATTAGCACTAAGACTAAGTAGTAAAGGTTTTTAGAGAACCATATTGATGCATCTGTCTAATTTATAAACACCTATGTGTGTTTTGAGACATAATTTTCAGGCCCAGGTTAACACACATTCAGGTCAATTTCTTTTTTACAGTATTGGCTGTATCATCTTTCTCCAAATTCAACCCTCTCGAAATAGAGTGCTTAGGAAGAATTTTGAAGCCATCTCAGATAAGGCTGTCACACACACAACCACACTCAGAATTATATTATTTAGTTTTGTAAATGTACCCTTTGCTGAGGACAAAACCTGATACCGTCTTGAGATATACACAGTCCAGAGTTTTACCTGTTAAAACTCGAAAATCATCAAAAGTAGCCAAAACAGAGAGAGGGTAGAGACCAGACAGAAATATGCATACATACACGCTTGCTGTGAATTTAGCATTTTCAAATCAATTTTAAGGTTATTTTTCATCTGCTGTAGCTACTGACGAACAATTAACATTGCTTAATGTCTTGCTTTTTGAGGCTGGAATGACAGCTATAGCCTTTATACTTCTTTCCATACTTGCTTTCATCCAGTTGCCAGAACAAATGTGAGGTGTTTTATTCTACTGTGACAGCTGAATTGTCTGTCTTCGGAAAGCCTTTTACTGAAAAATGGATGTCTGAGTTGCCTTACACCATATTTGCAGCAATTTAACTCAATTGTTTTTAATGAAAATCACCATACTAAGACTTCTGCAGTCTTAGGGTCCCCTCTATAGCTCCTGCAAAATACATAGCAGCTCTCATACTACCAGAGTGTAGTTCAGGTGGTTATGGTGCTTACAGTAAAAGGATTTTCTGCCTGTAACACATATTTCCTGCTCAGTTCCCTGTGCCTTTATCCATGTCATTTTAACCACTTTTATAACTGCTTACCAGGAGCTGAATTCAATATATTTAGAAGACAAGTACTAGCAAACATTGGCACTCAGTGCAAAGGAAATAACTTTATTGTGAATATCTGGAGCAGTGAAAACCCAGAAATTCCCAAGCAAGATGTGCAGTGCAAAACTGGCACACTTCATGAGATCTGCTACAATGTCAAAATTGTACTTTTAAGAACATTACTTTTGCAGATATTTTAAGAAATTTTTGTTGTTGTTGTTAAGAGTTGCCCAGCCCTAGGGCAACCATCTTTCACTGAGTCTCCTTCTTGATTCTGAAGTGGCTAACAGTGATTTACCAGTGACAAATTTGCATTTTTGAATCCAGATTGGTTCACTTCAGAGAGCGTGAAAGCTGTTGACAGCACTTCAGTAGCCTCTTTTATGTAAGCTAGATCTTACTGAGATTACAGGATTTTTCTTGGAAGGACATTTCATACATATTTTCCACTCTTCCATTTTCATACATATTTTTATCTGGGAAACTGACTACAGATCTGGTGAGTTCAGCTTGAAACTAACCTATGTTTCAGTAATTTATGAGCAAAGGTAACTGAAAAAAAAAAAAAAGCTGTTCTATCATTTGTTTTTAGTACGTGAAAAGAGTATCTTTCCTGAAGAGTCTTCATTTACATTAAATATGTAGGAGAGCATTCCCAAATTAAATGTGTTCTTCATTGTGCAACAGGAAAACTGCTAATAATCCAGGTGTTCAACAACATCCTCAATCTCTGAAACATAAAATCATGGTGTTTGCATATGCTTTAGCATGATGACTTCAGTTATCTGCTGCTGATTATTCTGCATTTTCACTCCATCAGGTTTTTGGCCAACACAACTTTTGACGGTCTCAGTGGCCACATTAAGGTGAAAGGCTCCTCCGTCATCAGCTCAGAAAACAACTTCTTCATCTGGAATCTGCAGCACGATCCTGTTGGGAACCCGATGTGGACTCGTCTGGGGAGCTGGCAAGAAGGAAAGATAATCATGGACTATGGGATATGGCCAGAACAGGCCCAGAGACATAAAAGTCACCTGCAACACCCCACCCGCCTGCACCTCAGAGTGGTAACTCTGATTGAGCATCCATTTGTCTTTACGAGAGATGTGGATGATGAAGGTCTTTGCCCAGCAGGGCAGCTGTGCCTGGATCCTTTGACCAATGATTCAGCCGTCCTGGATAACCTGTTTGAGACCCTTCAAGGAGGTAATGACACTGTTCCCATAGAGCTGAAGAAGTGCTGCTATGGCTACTGCATTGATCTTCTGGAGAAGCTAGCTGAGGATATGAATTTTGATTTTGACTTGTACATTGTTGGTGATGGAAAATATGGAGCCTGGAAGAACGGCCACTGGACAGGGCTGGTGGGAGATCTTCTTGCTGGCACAGCTCACATGGCAGTGACATCCTTTAGCATTAACACTGCCCGCAGCCAAGTGATTGATTTCACCAGCCCTTTCTTTTCAACCAGCCTGGGCATCTTGGTGAGGACCAAAGACACAGCAGCTCCTATTGGAGCCTTTATGTGGCCACTTCACTGGACTATGTGGCTGGGGATATTTGTTGCTCTCCACATCACAGCTATATTCCTCACTTTATATGAGTGGAAAAGTCCTTTTGGGATGACCCCCAAGGGTAGGAATAGAAACAAAGTCTTCTCTTTCTCTTCTGCCCTGAATGTCTGCTATGCGATCTTGTTTGGAAGAACAGCTGCCATCAAGCCCCCCAAGTGCTGGACTGGAAGGTTTTTAATGAATCTCTGGGCTATTTTCTGTCTGTTTTGTTTGTCCACATACACAGCCAACCTTGCTGCTGTCATGGTAGGAGAGAAGATCTATGAAGAGCTTTCTGGAATACACGACCCAAAGGTAAAGCATGTCTGTTGTTATTCACTCAGTCTTTTCTTCTTCCCAGTCAAAATTCACTGCTGCATAATTTATGTTTTCTAATAAAATGAGAAAGCAATCTGTGTGGAAAACAGCAGTTGCACTACAATTAGTTACCATCTGGTGGCACTTCAGTGGAAAAGTTCAGTGAGAGAGGATCTTTAAACATCCACAGAATCATAGAGGGGATTTCAAAGACTGAGGGTGAGGAGGAAGGTGAAGGATTTTGGTGTTGCCCACTGCAGAGAAGAAAAGTTGCTTCTGCGTGCAGATTAAGGCTTAGGTTTCAGTTTGTCTGTAACTGTTTCGATTGCATGATTTCTGTCACCCTGAGACCTGCTCCAACAAAACAACCCCATGGCACAACAAAAAAAACGCTGATGTTTTAGGTAGGATTTTGCAAGCGTTTCACAGGCCATAGCTGTGCTTACAAGGGTGTTACTGACAAATTCCCCATGAACGCTAAATCAAATTGAGCAGAGCTGAAATCTTTTGAAAAATCCTACCTTCTGCATCAAAACAGCGGAATTCACTTTACAAGTAGACAAACATTTGATTTGCAGTGTTGTTTCTGCTCGCGAGCTGTCATGGGAGGAGATGAATTATGTTGTAGACAACCCTTCTGCCGATAGCTCAGACTTTTTAGTACTTTTTAGTTAAAGCAAGGAAAATTGTAGAAGGACCGCCTCCACCCACTCTGCCCCACTCCCAAGGAGGGATGAAGGGATCTTCAGTTGGAATTTAAAACCAGTCATTTTATACTACTATTCTGATTTTATTTGCCACTAAGTAATAACAAACATGAAAACATGCCTGCAGAATGGGTTGCAGAGAGAATATGTGCCAGCAGGTGACACTAGAGCAGGCATCTTCTTCATCTGACCGGCACCCTAGGGCACAGGGTGGCAACAGCACATTTCCCTTGTTTGTTTGGCATTTTCTCCAGTGAAGGTGTGATTATATTGTCTATAGTTTTATATTCATGACCTAACTACTGGCACGTAGCTTTGAAACTGCCCAGCATTAATTTGTCTCGGGTGACTGAACTGATGCAACGTTGTGTCACTGGAAGAAGTGATTTTAAGAACTCAGGAATTGAACATTTATTTTGCTTTTGTAAATTATGTAAATAAGGTTTACATATGTCCTTCCAGACAGCAAAGGCTCCATCTGTCGTTAGTAAAACTTGCCTTCAGACTAACGACCACATGGCTTTGACTTTGTGAGTGAGACTTCTGACTCACTTCCTCCAGCGTTATCTAGATTGTTTCTACTAAAAATATTTTGAGCAAAGAAGAATACTTTTTATGATTAGCCTGAGGCACTCTAAAATTGATTTATGGCTTAAAGCAAATCGTTACTAATAAGCTGCATTTCCCCTCCCAGAAAAAATAACATAAATAACTTTAAAAAGTTAAGCTTCAAAAGTCTAGGAATCACATTGTTTGGGTTTTTTGTTTTTTTATTCAGAGCATTCTGAATAAGCAGAAGAGATCTTTTGGCTGAATTTTCCCAGCTCCAGGCATTTCTCTATTACAATCATTGATTGTTGTGTGAGCCATAATATTGGCTTGAAAATGAGGTTAGTCCTTTAGTCTTTGCATGGGCATCACCTAATCCATCAAATCAAATCGAGTCAGATTACATCCTGTTTTCCTGCATCATTATTGTGACCACTCACAGAGTTCATAAAATAGGTATTGGAAATTCCTGCAATTGCAAGAAAATGAAATTATTCTGAAGCCGCACTGTACAGCTCGCCTGCTGATCTACAAAATTGAGAGTATTGAAGCATATCAGGTGCTGCAAACACAGGTCTTAGCACTGACTGGAAACACCGATGACTCGTGGTTAGTAACTTCAGTGATCCCATTAAATCAGCGGCATTACTGGCCTTTCCTAGACAGGCACTTCTCTGCTTCATGGACTAGATCTCAGCTTCTGAGCAGTTGCCAGTTTCCAACTGCAGTGGGAATTAAGACGAGGTAGATTTTATGGAAAAATATTGCCTGCCATTATGTCAAATACAAAATAGTTTTGTATATTTCATTCACATTTGCCTCAAAAGTCATAGTCCATAAGAGTAGTTATAGAAGAAGATGGAGTAGTTGAATCTTTTCTCACACAAAGCCTCAGCTATGCCCTTTCAAAGTTGGCTCTAAGAATTAAAGCTTAGGTTTGGGAAATGTTTGGGGCACACCAGTTGCAGAGGTACACATAACACTTTTTGGTTAGTTACTTAAAGCATTTTTATGGATTAACAGATTTTCATGTTTTGTTTTGTTTTTTTTCCCAGGTCTGCTTACCTCTTTCATTTCTGTGGTGCAGATTTATTTCAGAAAGAAGGTAGCAGGATGAAGAAATAATCTTTTTAATTTTATTATACTTTTAAAGATTCTCCTGCTGCTCTCAGGATACATATGTCCTTGTACTGTGCTTTTGAAATGTATTTAAAAAACAAAGACTAAAATAGAGAGGCAACCTTCTTGAGGCAATGTAAGACATAATTTCTTCAGGCTGGCAGCCACAAATGGTAAATCCCATCTGAGATTGCAAACAGTCAGGAAAGAAGGCAAGTTGGGAATTTTTTTTGAAGATTAGAAACCTGCTATCTAAAGAAGCCGGTATTGCCAGGAATATCTGTGGTCTCTTCTNAAAAAAAAAAAAAAAAAAAAAAAAGATAAGGTTAGACATATCCTGAACAAATAGCATCTCCCTTTCTAGGCAAATTCATGTTACAACAGTGATGTTTAATTCACCAAGCAGTACAGCGTTTTAGCAGTTGCTTATTGCAGCTCAGCGAAGGAAACATGGTCTCTTGTGTTGCTGAAGACTCAAAGGTACAACATTTTCATCCAAAATCAAAAGAAAATGAGTTGGTCTACAACCACTAATCACAAGACAAAGTGGAATACAGAATTAGAGATTTCTCAGTTGGACCTTTAAATGCCGTAATGATGTAGAAGTAGAAATAAGGGAATAAAGAATGCTGCTGAAAGGAGAAGCAGCTAGTGAGGCGCAACAAACCAGAGCAGAAGGCAAGCAATTGGAGGCAGAAGAATTAAATTCTTGGAAACCTAGTATGTTTTCCATGTAGGAATCTTAACCAGCGTGGGTCACTAAAGCAAAACATCTGGAGCCAATCCATCAAAGCTAGCTACTCCCTTTACTAGGTCACATTTCAGGTGACTTTCTACAGTGAGAGCTACAACACAGCCAGTAAATTACAGAAATAATTGCACAAATGTCCTGCCACCTTAAAACCATACTCTTCTAAAAGAGGGGGCAGTTTTGGGCTACAGCTGTCCACTCTCCCTCATTTTCTAATCTTAAACATTTTAGACCGTCGTGTCTTGTGAGATCTCCCCCAAACACAGCTTTTGGGGAAGAAACTCACTTGAATATGTTCAGTCTGCTGTTTGAGCACAGGAGGATAGCTACAGGATGAAAGTTGCAGCAATGTCCTCATTCTTTCTCAGGAAGCTCTCTGCAGTACATGACAAAGAAGTTTAAAAGCTTATTTGCAGATAGAGGAGGTAGAGACAGAGGAAAAATATTGCATTTGGATTACTTTATACTGCTTTTATCCCTTCTCTCATCTGAATCCCAATGGCTTATTTCAGTTTCTCTCTTAGTGTCACATCTTTGGATGCAGAAAAAATTACAACATTCTTCTTTGTCAGAGAGCTTGGCAGCCCCAGTAGGCTGTTGTATGAAATTACTTCTTTACAAGGTCAGTTATTCAGCCTACAGGCATGCAAACCAGCAGCCTGCCTTTCATCTGGTCTAATCATTTGTCCCACCTGTAAAGGCCTGGAGAGAGCTGACCTAATTCCTGACATCTCCTGAACCTGCGTATCACCTCTTTTGTCGTACATCTCCTTAGCCCCTTTTTGGTGACACTATGCTCCATCACAGCTGGAAAAGACACAACCCAGTTTCTATCCTTCGCTGGTGCCAATGCACATTTTCATGGTGGCAAGAGCAGGTTGCAGTAGGTAATGCCTTAAAACAGAGTTGGTGCTCAAGAAGCGTATAGGTATGCAGATGGGGACAGGTCAGTCTAGGACAGCTGACCACTGTCACCTATTTCTGATTTCACCCAGAGAAGCTGTGAATGCCCCAACCCTGGAAGTGTTCAAGGCCAGGCTGGATTGGGCTTTGAGCAACCTGCTCTATGAGAGAGGTGTTCTTGACCATGGCAGGAGGGTTGAAACTCAATGATCTTTAAGGTCCCTTCCAACCTGAACTGTTATATGGTCCTATGATTATTAGGTGGTAATTGCATTACAGACCTCCAGCCTACTCAGCCTCGCAGGCACAGGCTGAGTGGAGAAGGGGCACAGTGAGGAACAGGAGGCTCTGGGTACAAAAAAATAGTGTGCTACCATTCTACTTCAGAAGCATGTATCTTTTTGGCTATTATCTCTTTTAGCCAGTCTTGCGATAAATCCAGATATTTTATGTTTCAGTTTCCAGTATGGTTTCCATAAAGTGTTACTATCAGAATATGAGCAACCTAGGTCTCAGTTCCACAAAAAGAAGAAGATATATGTAAGTACATAACAGTGTCAGTCCTTCCTTTGTCCAGTGAGCCTGCAACTAAGGCCTGGATCCAGTAAAACTTTTCGTTATCGAATCCAAAAATAGGGTCTTGTATTACAAGATCTCTTCACGGAGTGGGTTTTTTTTATGGCAAGGGGACTTGAAGCAGGGACTTCACTTTCAGGCTTCTAATGCAAGAACACGTTAAAGATGCACCTTAAAGTCTGGAGCATGTTGAATAGTTCACATTATCTGAGGGAAAATAATTGTGGAAGTCCAGGGGAAGGAAGAAGCATTTCAAACATGCCAAAAAGAAAGCATACAACAGCAGAAAGTGGGGAACTAGGCAGATTTTCCATAAAGTGGTTCAATGCCTGGCATTTCTTTCTGGTGAGGGTGTCAATATTACAACAATATAATGAGCTTTTGAGGGGCTATCCAACCGTTATCTCACAGCTACTTCTGTGAGAGCTGTCAGATTTTCTTTGCCATATTTAGGATACATTTGAGTAGCTGTGCCTGTTAATTTACTATGGTTATATTTTTCCTTCTTTGGATCACTCAGCCTTCAGCACATCCTTTGACAATGGCAAAGTTCCTTTCCATGTTGTATTTTGACAGAAAAGACTGAAACTATTGAGGTTCACATAAGAGAAACTGCTACACTTGTGAATGCCACCATCAAAAATTTCATTGTGTTTTCTCACCTAACTTTACACATCTGCAGTGGAGACATTACATATGATTTACTCAGTCTATTATACTTTCACTGATAGTTGGGAGAAGCAGGCATATTGGGCTGCTATTGAAGACACTTACTTCAGATCACCCAAAGCATTCCTGGAAAATGCCTGTTTCTCTCTGTCATGTCTGACGGTGTACCAGCATGGGCAGCACTGGTGTCTCACAAACATTGTACGTGCCTTGGGGAATACAGCACAGACGCCAGCAATCACTCTGACAAGCCCCATCCAGCAAGTCCTTTCAACAGCCTTGATGTGCTTCCTAGTTAGTCCCCAGAAATCATAGAGTCATAGAATCTCTGCTTCTCTTCCAGTCTGCTGTTTGAACACCTGCTCTTATGAGCTGTCCATCTTTTTATTGCAAAACTAAGCATTTTGAGCAACCCAGACAAGACATTTCTGAGATTTTGTTACTCAGGAATTGATTGTGTACAATAACCCAGATTTTCATTTCTAGATTTAAAATATAAAACATGATGGTGCAAGATAACATATCTGATTTATGAAATTCACAGTTAATTTAGAGGCTTTATGGCCATTATTATTTCAGTCAGAATTTCCCTGTTGGATATATTAAAACAGTCCAGAAGTACCAAGTGGCAAGTAACTGCAGATGAGCTTTAGCCGTACCAAACCACAGCAAAGGAAAGGTCCAGCTACTTTTTAGGCCTTTTTCATCATTAGACACACAATTCAAATACCCCTGCATTCAACTGTATTTTTCCTCAAGTTCAGCAAGCTTTAGAGTGAGGCCGTAACTGTTGTGTGCTTATTGATAAATTTTCCTCCTGAAAAAAAGAAAGCATTTTAAGAATTACACTGAAGAAAATCCTCTTAATAACTTCCATGGTCTTTCCCTGCAGCAACCTAAGATGAATCATTATAAGGAGTACCACTTGCACTGCAATGTATTAAATATATAATGAAATAGCGTGTATTTAAATACATTAACTGGATTAAATTGTATAGCAAAAAAAAAAAAGCAACAAAAAACTTGGTGGAGTTAACGGAACTCTTATTGCTCCTATGGGGTTTAGTATCTATATAAAACTGCAGGATTCTTTTCTTCTTAAAATTAAAAGAAGTTGGCTCCAAAAGCTGTAGAGCATACACTTCTGTGCAAGAAGTCATTGGACAGAGAAGGTCGTGACTGACAGCATCACAGCCTGCTAATACATGGTGCTTTTCTGACTATTAATGAGTCAGTGAAGGATTTGAATTCAAGAGCACTTTAAGTATCACAGAGGCCAAGGTGAAAAAAATCTCAGACAAAGGAGAAATTAAGTATCAAGCTCCAATCAAAATAAAGAATGAGCATTGCAGAGCCATCTCATACATGAATGAAAGACACATGCAATTTATGGAGGTGAAATCTTAGCTTCTTTAGCTTCTGTGTACAATTTAAGGTGGTGAATCCTTGACTTTAGCTTCCGCATCACCTAGTTAAAGGTTTCTTGTAAAATTATGGTTTTGGAGGCCCATAATCTGTTTAGATCAGATTTCTAGCATTCTGACATCCATTATTTATCAGACAATGAAATCCAGTGTTCTCCAAACTAAGTTTACTTTCCCATCAAGACCTGCTTTTTTTATACCAGCTTGCCAGCAACTCTTTTTGGTATCCTTGCATATTAACCCCTACTGCCCCAGGTGTTCACCTACATGAACGTCTTGTACTGTCAACTGCTATCTTGGCCACTCTTTACCCCTCAACATGTTAATTGTTTGATCCAAAGAATGTAGGGATAGGGGTGGAAGGGAGGAAATCCTGTTGTCTTCATTCCATGTGGTGCAGGTCATGAAGGTTGTTCTTTCAGCACTAGAAGGAATCAATGAGTGTTACCATTTTCTCAGCTGTCCTTGTTGAGTTTCTCATTCTCAAGCTGCAATATAATGCTATATCATGTCATTTAAAAAAAAAAAAAAAAAGAAGATAACAACCAG
>VZRU01004824.1:0-17421 GCA_013398155.1 Pedionomus torquatus | reverse complement strand
TCTCCCTTACGAGGAAAGCCTGAGAGAACAGGACTCTGGAGAAGGGAAGGCTGAGGGGAGACCTTATTAATGCTTGTAAGTATCTGAAGGGTGGGTTGAAGGAGGATGGAGTCGGACACTTTTCAAATGGTTCCCAATGACAGGATGAGGGGCAACGAGCACAAATTGGAACACAGGAAGTTCCACTGAAATATGAGGAAAAGCTTCTTTAGAGTGAGGATGACAGTGCCCTGGAACAGGCTGCCCAGGGAGGGTGTGAAATCCCCTTCTCTGGACACCTTCAAGCCCTGCCTGGATGCAGTCCTGAGTACTGTGCTCTGGGCAATCCTGCTGTAGCAGGGGAGTTGGACTAGATGGTCTCTAGAGGCCCCTTCCAACAATTCTGTGATAAAATATATAAGGATTATACTCCGCCAATGCTATCAGCAGGCAGCTGTGCACTGCCGGCAATGGACAGCAAATGTTGGATATTGTGAGTGCTATGGCTTCAGGAGGAAGGGAAGGGCTCAGAGGTGTGGCACCAGGGCAAGAAGTTCTCTGGACCACTGCCATCAAGGGAGAGAGAGCAGCAAACTTTGTAATTTATACTGCATGTGATGTTCGTGGTATGAAATAATCCTGTTGGCCAGTTTGGGTCAAGCACCCAGGTCTTGCTCCTCATCCCTGCACTCATCAAGGCTCGAAAACACTGACTTTGGAACCCTTGGCTATAAAGTAAATATTTCAGACACTAGAGCCTTAGAGGTACAGTTTCTCCCTGCATTCAGAGAGAAATTAGTCATGCTGCTCAAATCAGGACATAAAAAAAATCAAATCATTCCTTTAGAAATACTAATGGCTGGATCATATCAGATACAGAGTGCAATCATTTTCCATCCAACTCCTTTATCACCAGAAAGACCAGCACGTCAAGTCAGCAGCAGCTGACAACACAGCAGTTACAGCATATTCTACTTGAGTCAGCATCAGGGTAAACATTAAGCAACTTGTTTTCTTCAAACAAAAGCAGCAGACTATTCTCATACCTCTGCACTTTGTACCAAAAGTGCAGTGCAAAAACTTACCCCTTTCCTCAGCTTCATCTGGCAGTCAGGAGCTGCTGGAAACAGCCTTACCCAAACCCATACTGTTCCTTGTATATAGAAATGACAGCTGAGCTGGTCATAAATGAAATCCCTGAAAAAACAGCACCGTGCCAAATTACCTGCAACTTAACTCCAGGGTGCAAGATGCAGGATTGCCACATGTAGCTGTTGCTCCACCGCGCCCAGCTCTCCATACATGTCAGCACACACACCCACTCTTTCCCCACAAGAGTTCCAGTTGTCTCCTGCTTGGCTGTCCCCTTCTGTCTGCAAAGATCTCCTGCCTTCCCCTCCAGGCTGGAGACCCCAGCTCTCCACCCCTCTCCCCAGACACCCTTTTCCCACTCTGCCCTCCACTCTCCAACCCCTCTAATGCCAGGAGTCCAACAAAACTATACCTCAACACTGCCTGCAGTTTTGTTTCCCACCTTGTTCCTCACACTGCACATCTCCTGGTGGCAACTCATCTGACCTTTTATCTGTCGACTACTCTTCCCTCTCCTACTTTTATTCTCACTGAGAGAATGAACAGACTATAATTTTCTCATAACATGCCTGGTATTGTATTTTCCCAATACCATTTTAATTCCCCACTCTTCACTCCTCATCCAAAACATTTGTCCTGGTTTGAGGTTTTCATTTTGAACCAATTTTCTGTGTTGTAATTTTACTTTTTTAGCTGGGCCTCTTCTGACTAAACTCCGCAATTAACAATACATCGTTTAGAAAACTGTTCACTCTCACAGCGATAAGACCTGTTTATATCAAGGAACGGTACGCAGAGAAGCCTTTGCTTATACTTATTGCTGTAACAACCAAGGTCAGGTAATTGCGTCATTTGCTCTGTTGGAGGATTGGAAGCAGAAAAGCGTTGAGGGGTCACATCTGTAGAGAGGAGCAGACAGGATAGGTGACCCAAAACTGACCAACTGGGGTACTCCATCCCATCCACATCATGCCCCGTATAAAAGCTGACGGATCAAAGGGTCAACTTCCTTTTGTTGATGGCCGATATCCAAGGAGGACCCTGCATGTTCGCCTGCCTTTGNTTATATCAAGGAACGGTACGCAGAGAAGCCTTTGCTTATACTTATTGCTGTAACAACCAAGGTCAGGTAATTGCGTCATTTGCCCTGTTGGAGGATTGGAAGCAGAAAAGCGTTGAGGGGTCACATCTGTAGAGAGGAGCAGACAGGATAGGTGACCCAAAACTGACCAACTGGGGTACTCCATCCCATCCACATCATGCCCCGTATAAAAGCTGACGGATCAAAGGGTCAACTTCCTTTTGTTGATGGCCGATATCCAAGGAGGACCCTGCATGTTCGCCTGCCTTTGGCCCCAATCCGAGCATTCCTGACTCCAGATCAGGAATCCAGCTCCTGTTGATCACGGAGTTCAGTCTGGGACTTTTCCTGATGCCTGCTGGTGACGTGGCTGTCATCCTGGGAGCTGGATACGGTTTTATATATAATGCATCTATTCCATTATTTTCTTATTGTTTTAATTTAAGTATTAATATTTAATTAGTTTAGTTCATTCTAAACTTTTAAGTCTCCTTATCTCTTCCTCTCCTTCCTTTTTGGGGGTAGGAAGGGCCCTCTGTCAGTCTGGTTTAGGTAATTTTGGCTGAAACCATGACAACATTTTATAACATCTTCTCACTCAGAAGCTTGCTTCGTAAGACGTAAAACACCAAATGCCACAAGCTTAGTGAACAAGTGGAACTCATTAAAATGACTACACAAAGCAGTCAAAAATGCATTTGAGAATTACTTTATTAAAAATAAAGTTACACTGAAGCAAAGTCTGAAATTTTCAGAAATGAAATTTTCAGCATTGAGAAATAGCCATCCACTTATATAAACATACATTGTCAATAAGGCATTTGAGATGCTTCCTCTATTAAAAAAACGTGAGGGGAAGGATACATTTACAAATACAAACCAAATCTGCTACCACTTTACTCACAGTTTACCAAAGATGGCAACACATTTTTAAACCCACAAACATTTAGTTGCTTTTATGCTATTGTTTAGCTACTTTCATGGGATCCTGTGAAAATTCACTCATTTGGAACACATGAAAGGCGGGTCCTAATTCTCGTTTCTAACAGCATCTTGCATTCTGGCACACACGGACATGCTTGTACCTTCGCATCGGTCTTTTTAGCTTGTTACAGTATGCACCATTTGATTATAACTATCATCAAAACCCGCATCTCAAGGTAGTATTTGTAGAAGGATAATTTTTGAAGGACAGTTTTCAAACATGACGTTTTAAACTAAACCCAGCAGGCAAAAAGAGCACAAGTATGTACAATCCCACATACTATGGAATTATACAAATTGTGTCTTTGGAATCTGTAAAAAACCCCGACCAACTAAAGTGCTTGTCAAATGTGTCCTCATTGATTAAAAGGACAGGTATTTTATAAAAATGATAAATTGCACACCAACATATTATGGTGCTTATAGAAACATTTCAACAGAAAGATAAATATTATCAGCACTTAATTTTAGCTTTGCAATTAAGCATATAACATTTTAGGAATTTTCAGGCAAAAATCCCAAGTGTACAGAGTCTATTTATTCATTCAAATATAAAGAAATAAAAGCCTATTTTTCTAATACTGTCAGCTTTTAGTGCAAGTTTTCCGACACTGGTACCAAACTCTACTTTTTATTGTGCTATGGGGTTCTCAAAAATTTCATACAAAGAAAAAATTTAACATGAGCATGGGCTAACCTATAAAGCCAAAAGTTAGCCTACATAAGTACTGGAAGTTCTCACACAAACAATGGGGTACCTGACTAACCAAATACATAATTTAGAAATTAAGCCACTCTCTTATTCAAAACAGCAAACAGAAAACTTTAATTTAAATCCAAAATAAGTATCTTACAGTCTTTTTGAGGCACTGCCTGGCTTTTAAAACTTCAAGTTTAGAAGAGACAAAACCAGAGGTTAATTTAAGCTGAAGAGTCGACTCTTCTTTTACAATTTAGGTTTAGTTTCTGCTGTGGAATACCTAATTCCACTTTACAGTCAATTTCACATTCTGGTCTTGTAAATTTGGCATTAGGAGGACCGTTAGTGTTTTCTAGATGTCCAATGATGGGGGGCAGGGAGATTTCCTTAAAAGCCTACAAATTATTTCATTTGATATGAAATTCTACCAGATCAAAAGGTATATAAACAGATTTACAGATGCTTAAGAACAATTATTTAGAAATTAATCATTACATGTCTTCCTTTCGATGTTTGAGAGGATCTTTCAACTAGAAGGCAAGACTGAGTGCCCCCTTCTAAACCACCTAAGAACAGGTTTCCTTGGCAATTGGTTTGACATTGCTAAACAGCAATAAATTTTGCATGTGAGAAAAGGAAGGTCCTGATACACTAATCCGGAATGAACTACAGACCTTTTTACTCTCTATGGAAGATAACAAAGAAAAAGCCTTTATACTCAAACCTCCAGTTTGTCAGATTCATGTTCCATGCCTAAATTTGTAAGACTTATACCTGTAGTGTCATATTTGACATGAGACTCCAGTTCCCAAAATGTAACAGGTTGTGGCAATATTGGCCACAGCACCTGTAAATGAAAAACCTGAGTGAAAGCCCCAACTTCAGGACAACGCACGTAGAGTTTTCCCTGATGAGTGGGCTGTTAGTCTCGTCCAGGCTGCAACCAGAGCACAAGATGTCACTGCTGAGGTGGGGAAAACAGCAAATGGTGGCACAGATGTCATCTTGAATATCTGCTTGGCACCACAAAGAACAGAGTTTTGTTTCTTGTTAGAGAGATCTGCTCTCATTTATATTCTGAGATAAAACATCCACATCCAGATGCCGCACGCTCCTTTCATGTAATGAACACGGTATATTCAAGGATTCACTTGGCCTCCAAGCCTGGGATTTTAGCGTTGGTACCTGCTTGTTTAGTGACCCCTGATAGTCAAGAATGTTTGGATCCAGGAATACAGACTGATTCAATCCAATCTACAACTACGAGTTACTTGCAAGAAAGAATCTTCCAAGACTAAAAGAAGTGTCATTTAGTCACTTCCAAAAAGTATTTGTCATTAAGTTAAATTTTTTCACACAAAAAATGCTAGTAGCCTCTTATCATTCATCCTTTTGGTATTAGAAGATGTCCTTCACTCATTTTGTAAAATAAATGTTTATATACAATAATAACAATTATTTGCTAAAACATTAACGGATGTTTTGGACCATTCTCCCATAACTAATATTTGACAAACTGCCAGTAATAGCTTATAGACAGAGAGGACAAGCTCAGCAAGTTTTAATATCAATCTGCAAACTATGCTGTCAGTTCATTTATGGAATGCAACAGCTGACAAAAAAATCTTCTCTTTCCAGAAGTATAAATGGATCATTCTCACTGACTATGAAAGCCCATGCAGTTGGTATTTTTCTGGAAAGAATGTAACAAAACAATCTGGAAACAAAACAAAGCTGGATTTTAGAAGTGCAGTATTTCTTTGTTTAATTTTTTTTGATGTTGTATTATTTCTTCAAAGCTATTATATTGAATGGACATGGAGCTAAAGTTAGACCAAACCTTCCATCCATAGATGGCTTTGCAGCATTTTCAGGATACAAAAAGGTAAAACTTTGCATTAGACTTGCAAAAATTAAGAACAGCTCCATTTTTGCCAACTGTTCTCCCATGCACACACGTTTACCTAAAGAAGTTAGAAGAGACATATTACTGGTTTTGTACTGTTGATCCATTTAACAAACATGCAACTCCTATGCTAGCACAGTCCAAATACAGAAGGCTCAAGCTATTTTGCTCTGAACTCTGAAGCTTTGGTCTCTTGTATTTCAGTCTAAGCCTTGCTCAGCTGTACTGCTTCATATTAACAGCACATACACCCACAGCGGAATTATTATCAAAGGAGAGTTCACCAATTCTCATTTCTGCCTGGCAACTGAAGACTTTTTGCAACCTGTTTTGCAAGCCACCGAATAATAATAAAACAAATTCTGTACTTGGTCCTATGTGCAACTTTGACATCTCACACCTCCAAGCCCCTACACTTGAAGTACCGCCATCACCCCCAACCAGCTACTGACTGCACGTGGATATCTTACCCATTCCAAAAGGAATGAATGCCTCTTTCTTAATCAGCTGGCCATTTTCATCCAGAAATCTTGATGGCTGAAATTCATCTGGTTTCTCCCAAATGTTAGGATCTCTGTGTACTGACCACAAATTGGGCACGATCACACTGCCTTTCGGAATAGTATATCCCTGCAGCACTTTAAACAAAAGCACAGAGACAGAGGGTCTAACAAACTGCTAGAAATAAACATAGGAGACTTACTAAAAAGACAACTGGAAGATGTCACAAAACATCTAGCTAGCTGTGGACTGCAAACGTAGCAGCAGCTTAAGGCAAAGATGATCTCTGCTAGGCCTGCCTGGGTCAGAATCACACTGGCCAGAGCAGCTGGGATGACATCAAGTTACAGCAACAGCTCCCTGCAGGGAAAAGGTAGCAGCAATCATCAGAAATGCACTGTTGTGACGCAGTTTCCTCCTGTTCCTGTGCCAGAGCCCCAACATAGTGAAGGTGGAAGGAAGGAAGAGGGATAGATTTTGAAGTGTTATCACAAAAGGGTTTTGAAGTGACTAGTCTCATTTCAACTTGTTGCACCCCACTGTTCTGCAAGCCACAAAGTTTTAAAAAAAGCAGATCAATTCAGTACTGGGTTTGAAAGCTAAGTATTGCTACCTTCCACTCACTTTACCCACTTCTCAGCTATGTTTATGAAAACATACAGCCAACAAGACAACACGGAAAAGGGTATTTTTTATTGTTTTCTGTAGATGTGGAGCTCAATGGTAGAAGACTTTCAAGCTCTAGCAAACCAGCTGCTCCAAATGGATGTTTTCAGATGCAAAGGTGGAGACTCAGCTGCCAATTACCACTAAGCATGTCGATCAACACAAACTGACCCCCCAGAACTCTAAGGAAGAAAACTTCCGGATGTTAGGTCTGACATGCTGCTTAAACAGAGGAGTATCTCAAGCCCACCTACTCCCTATAATTGGCATTTCACATGCTTTGGTTACAGGTATCTTTATCAATTTTCACTAGATGTCCCATCAGATCTTCAGCCGCAAAAGGAATGCTGCATTTACAAGTCTCTATAAATGCTTACCAGCAGTTTCTGAGGCCATTCGAGGAATAGAAAGGGGAACAACCGCTGTCATCCTCTGCACTTCCATAATGGTTGCCTCTGTGTAGGGCATTTGAGCCTTGTGGGTAAGAGAAGGAACTTTGTCACGTCCTAGAACTGCTTCAATTTCTGCATGAACCTTCTCTATTCAAAGGGAGCAAGAAAAAAAAAAATATAAAAAGATGCACAATATGTGAGAAGACATCATCTCAATTTCATTTGCCTATGCTTCAATAGGTTTCTTGAAAATTACTGCAAGACGTGGTCTCTAGATGAAATAACTATGCCAACATAAGCCTCAAGAATGGACTGAGTTAAAAGGAGAACCAAGTGCAATCTTGAGAACTCCCAAGAGTAAAGCTGCTGCTGAGATGACAGACATTGCTAGTACTTCTGAAT
Source organism: Pedionomus torquatus (assembly GCA_013398155.1). Taxonomy (NCBI): domain Eukaryota; kingdom Metazoa; phylum Chordata; class Aves; order Charadriiformes; family Pedionomidae; genus Pedionomus; species Pedionomus torquatus. Next base: position 9,718 of record VZRU01004824.1, on the reverse strand, counting down.
TGGAAAAGTACAGGAAAAGTTCTGTTCCAAATGTATTCATAATCGTAGTTTAAGAGTTTTACAGTAATTAGGATTTTTAATAAATACAGTAATTAGAATAGTGAAAACATCAAGTTGCTGGCCTGCACTAAAAAAAAAAAAAAAGAAAAAGAAAAAAAGACACAGCATGTATCACTAGCCTGAGCTGACCTCTGTCTCCAAGGTGATCCAGTTCTCAGAACTGGGAAAGGCGGTGAAGAGATGGGACAGCTTTTCATACAGCTGCTTTAGATACTACATTCTGGAGCAGGAATTATGGTGCTGTTACTACAAGTGTTGAAGCCATTTAACTTGATCTTTTTTCCCCACTTTCTGTTCACAGAAACTAAACTCAGTAGTTCCCTCCCTGTTCCCCCAAACGGCAGCAGAAAATACTCCATCCCCCACACAGCCCTTCTGCAAAGGAAAAACAAGAAGTTAATGAGCTCATCTTCCCTTCATTCATGTGAGGCGCAAAGTGTCAAAATATTTGTCTGCCCCCTTCATCTCACTAAAGGCTCAGCATACATGTAATTCTCTTCACAGAGGTCTTCAGGGTGCAAGATTTGCTTCACCTATGTACAGGATGATGCACCTTTTCTTCCAGGTAACTTGGAATCTGGCTACACAGCACAAGACACTCTGGAAAGAGGAGACCTCAAAATTAATCTTTAATCAGAACCAATAAATCACTTTTTATTTCTTAACCTTGATATCCTGAATATTTTGTGGTTGTCCTGCTTGCATTTTCCAAGATTCAGAATCCTTGTTGCTGATACTCTGAGTTTTTGCTTTTTTCTCTCCTTAGCACTGATTCAAGATTAAATAAAAGCTCAATGAAAAAAGTTTCTCTGTTTCCAAGGGAACATTCAGAAATGCTATACGAACTATATTCAGTGAACAGTTACCGCCACCTACTGGGCTTTCTATGAAAACAAGTTCTCCAATGAGGAACAGCAAAAAATACCTCCACAGCAAGAGATTTGCTAATGGCGTTGCTCTCAAGTACCTGCTTTGTGGAGTTTTGCTACCCTTTTTAATGACATATTATAACCCTGTATTCAGGTATGTGTGTTCATGGTGATTTAAATGAGTACAGTTTTCAATATTATTAAAAAAGAAGGGCGGGGACAGGGGGGACGGTACATGACTTTCCCATGCCAAATGTCACACCAGCATTTTATCCTGAATAGTTCTTCAGAGTTTGTAACAATATGTGGAACTACACAGAAAGCGGCCAAAGCGCTGCTGCTCACGTTACAAACTGCAAACAAGTAGACTTCAGGAGTTCTCTGGTAACAGCATGTTATTTGAACTGCTCCACCACACTTCATATACTGAAAAATGTCACAGATCTTCAGAAGTCAAAGACCAAAATCAAGTCAGGGAACAGACTAAACCAAATATTCCCCACTGCCTCCCCATGTGCACGTGCACACACGCGCACGTGCACACACACACACACACACACCATTCTTTTTCCATGTAAAAAGCAAAGCACACTCCCACAGACAAATACATTCTCTAATATTTTTTCCTCTGATAGCCCTTCATGCCCTCCTATGTCTGCAATATTTGCCATTGCTGAAACTTACGCAATTCAAGTACTTCCTTTAGGAGAGAATAGAAAATATTACCAGGAAAACAAAAAAAAAGCCAGGCCCATACATGACTCCCAGGCAATCAGGACACATAAGGAATGGCATACTAGAAGTCAGAGAAGCACATTACATCATGAAGTGATACACTCTGGGCTACCAATCTTACTCATATTGTTTGACAACAGCCACGGCATAAAGAAACAGGAAAGCAGAGAGAGGCCATAAAACTGTCAGCGATCAGCAGAAGAGAAAAAACTGACTTGCATGTGTATGTACAGTACCAGGCAGTAGGTAAAGAGGCTAAAAAAAAAGGAAACAAAACAACTTTTCTAATTTTGAACATAGCTAACTCATGTAACTACTCAAACCAAGCAGCGATAACACACAACCATTTAGAATAATAAGCCTATGGAATAGACTTTTATTTTACATTTTTCTTTGGGAACGAACTCTTCCATATGCTGAACTGATGCCCTATTTTGCAACCTTTGCTCAACAATTTGTTTGACTTTTTGCAATAACCTATGATATTGACCTATTTAAAGAGATTATTCCAGACAGAGAAGTGCTGTAAACAAGTATCTATTTGTGTATTTGCAAAGTAGCTGCAGCACATGAAAACCACAAAATCTCAAACACTTAATAAAAGCAATGCAGGTTTATGTTGTTCTTAGGTAACTTAAGGTGTACCCTTCCTCACTCCAGGTTAGCAAGAAGTCTGATAAAAGCAGTGGTCTCTTGGGGAAATGTTTCACTAGTATAAACTGAGGTAGAATTACCAAAGTAGAATCTGTTCATCCTGACAAGGTTGCCAGTTTGCGTATACTTGGCAATCTTCCTAGTGGACATCAGTTGCTATGTAGGACTTTACGAAAAGCTACTGATAAATTAATAAATCAATTGCTTTATCCTTCTTAAATTCAACCCTCCAAAGTTGCTAAATAGTACTAACGAAAATGCTGGTTTTGCAACCACATGTACTGTAACAAGAGTCAGTGTAGAAAAATACTTAACAAAAATTAATTTTAAGTCTTTGGTGGTGGAAATTTAAGCTAAGAAGTCCTGAAATGCAAGTCTAGTAAATGTTGTTTTATTACTGCAACCTCCCCAGCATCACTGGTATTTTTTTATATCCACAAAAATCTACAAGTCAGTTTCTTGAATGCTGCCACAAACAGTAACCAGATCATAGCACCATCAACTAATTTGGGTTGCAAGGAATTCCTGGAGGTCATCGGATCTAAACTCTTACCCAAAGCAAAATTATCCTCCAAGATAGATACAACTGTGGGGGTTGACCAGACTTCTCAGGATCACACCTCACTGAGTTCCAAATGCTTCCAAAGTCGGAGATTCTGTTAAATGTCGGAGCAATCTGTTGCAATCCTTGCTACCTTCATAGTGGATTTTTATTTTCCTAATATCTGATCAGATTTTTCTTGTTGTAGGCTGTCTTTGCCGGTTCTCTTCCCTCCAATCCACACCTCAGAGGAGACTGTCTCCATCTTCTTTGCACCTTCTGATCACACAGTTGTAGACAGCATAAGGTTTCCCATCAGCCATCTTTCCCTAACACTGAACAAATCCAGTTCCTTCTGCCTCTCCTTTAGGACCACAGGTTCCACATGTCTTTCCCCACCCCTGTCATCAGCAACCTACCCAAGTGCCACGACCGTTCAAGACTGATGGGGAAAGGCCTTGCAATGACATTGAGCAGCTGGAGCCATGGACTTATGAAAGTCCAATTTGCTTAAGCTGTCTCTAATTTGATCTTCCTCTACAGCAGGCAGTGTTTCACGTTCCCAGATCCCACCGCTAGACTCAAGAACCTCCCTGCTCAGGGAGGCATAAAACCAGACCTTATCACCACGTATCTCGCGTATCTTGTATCAATACTACACGCCTGGAATGCCATAATTGTTGAAGCTTTTAAAACATGTTAAAATTCCCTGGAATTGCTTGGGAAAGATAATGCAAGATAAAGAAAGATAGGGCAATTTAGATAGTTAATATATAGCACTAACCCAGAGACCATCATAGCAGAACAGGACAGATGCCTGATTACATATTAACTTTTCAAATTACATGTACACATGTACTATTTGCTCTCCAAATGACTTCTCCACTCTTGCTGTTTACTTCTGCTTCTGAACATTCATCTAGAGCTTTACAGTTTGGAATAAAACACCTGGAATAAAAATAGTCTTACCTTGTACTTCTGGGTAGAGAGACATATAGAGCAGGCACCACAGTAATGTGTTGGAAGTGGTATCTGTCCCTGCAATGAAGAGATCACCAATGATAAAAAACAGGTAGTCTTCATTGAAGCTGCTCTCCTTGTTGTTCTTTTCTTCTTCTGCATGGATGAAGTACATATCAATGAAGTCCCTGGGATTTGCTGCATCCAGTGTCTCCCTGTGCTGTGCAATTATTTTCTTTAGAAAAGCAGTAATATCTAATTCTGTTTTCCTAAGTTCCCGGAAAGGCCCAAAGGGAAGGTAGTACAGCCAAGGGCAGATATTGACCAGGATCATATAGCTGTTCACGCTTAGCTCTAGTGCACGGGCCATGTTCTTCAGCATCGTCTTGAACTCTACATCTTCGTAGTTAAAACGCCTGCCAAAGGCCATGGAACAGATAACATTGGACACTGCATTGCGAATGATTGGAAAAGGATTAAATGAATCTTTCCCATGCTTCAGCATTTCCTCCTTTATGAACTTCAGCTCCTCAATGATTTTAGGCTCCAGGCTGTGTCTTCCTACTCCAAAATGACGCAGTGTTGCCAGAGAGAATTTTCTCTGTTGCTTCCAGACAGGGCCGTAAGGTGCAAAAATAACACCTGGAAGAGAAAGGAAGAGTCTGAAACCACAGTGCTCTATTTTCAAGAAGAAAGACTTGGGTTAAGCCAAGTCTCCAACCCAAAAGCCGTAAGAGAGGGAAACTATACCTAGCAAATCTATCTTAAGCAGTGGGCTAGGAGCTAAGGGACGAACACAAGATTCTTTATAGGAGCTTAGGGAAATTCTGCCCCGTCTTCCCAGTCAGTGAAATTAGACAGTGTAGTAGCTACATCAGAATTAGTCTTTGCAAGACACTAATGGATGGAGAAAAGGTACTGCAGATGCTTTATTACAAATTACAACAATTTTGTAGGAACTGTTACTCTGGGACGTGCATTTACTATAGCCTTTGCTCCTTAATGTCCCAAGACAAATTCTTTCATTGAGGTAGAACAGAAGATATTAAAATACAAAGCAGTTTACATTTCTTCTCCCCTTCACATTATACAAACTTCTCAATACTGTCTGCATGCATACATATTTATATTACAAGCAAAGTTTTTCTTTAACTTATAATCAAAATACAGGCTACACATGCTGCAAACTGGGAAGGTGAAGACAGGTTCAGAGCTACTTGGCAAAAACTTGCTTGATTTGCATCTCAACAGTTTTGATGCCTCCAGGCACGTGTACTGCATGATTGTGTCATTATGAAACACCATTTAAATTAAATCCCATTGCTTCAAGTATAAGTATTACTCACTCACAAAAAGAAACATCTCTTTTGTTGTATTAACAGACCACACCAAAGACATCCCAATGTAACCAAATACGCAACCTGCTATTTCTAATATACTCCGTGGTCAACCCAAGAAAGTTTTAAGTCATCAAAACACAGGCTGGTTTGGCTTTTGTTCTTCTAGTAAAATGACACCACGTGATTTTTCTGGAAATAGAAGTCACTTTATAAAAGCAATATCAATTCTTCTGTCAACTGCAAATCTTAATGTTAAATTTAAAAGAAAGAGAAATGGCCATAAGAAATCATTAATAGAAAGGTGCACTATGTTTCAATACTTAAGATTATCTACATTTCTCTTTCAACTTAATGTTCATAGCCCCTAATACAGAAAGGAGAATAAACAAGTAATAAATCCATAGCTAGAAACAGAGTTCTGTAGACATGTAAATGAGATAACTGTACTCAGAAGGGTCTGCAATCCCAAAGGTATAAATAGTTTAAGGGCAACGTAAAGCTGGTAATCTTTCTAGTCAGATTTTCTGATTACATTATCTACTCACAGTAGTGATGGCAGACTGAAGAATACAAATACATGACCAATCTCCAAAAGCCCTAAACAAAATACACAGATTATTATGAAAAGCCAGAACAAGGTGCGAATCAGCTGAACTTTATCTTCTCTGCATGAAGACATTTGTTAGGAAATCCATTCCCTAGCACTTGAAAAACAGAACCAAAAACTTCTCAGATTCCCTTTCGCAAGTAATGCTTCCTGGTACCGCTGGTGTCCTCAAGTAGGGTTGATGAAAAAAATAGGCTTATTTGGGGCTGAATTTGGCTAAGTGCCAACTTGGGTTTTCAGGGTTTTTTGCTGGGGTAGGGAAGAAATGTGAATTTATTGGCACAAAACTTTAAGACTATTTCTATCCCACAACAAATATCTCCAGAACAGACTCTACAACCAGAGTCTCTTCCCCTTTCTGTCATTAGGAAAATTAGTTTTAAGATCCAAATACTTTCATAAAAGAAAACAGATCTACTATGTTGAAGGTATAAAAGACTCTCCTTGCCACACAGGAAGGCTACCAACAACAACAAACCTCCCCACGCTCAGAGTCTCACCAGAGCATCGCTGTGTGGCATGACGCCTTCTGAAGTCCCAAAAGCCCGAACCACTGCAGAATGTTAATAATTTATTTGCAAATTGGGGAAGAATAACATAGGAGACAGACTAAGGAAGAAAATGCACATAAAGTTAGAATAACAGAGATAAGAGAAGAAAGACGACTGCCAACTGGATCACTGACAGGCAGTAATACTGGAATCATATTTAATCTCTGCATGACCTGAAAAGCCAACATATCCAGCACAGACAACTGTATTCCCAGATAATCCCAAAGAACAACAAACAAAACAAACAAACAAAAACCCTCAAAACAAAACAACCCCCACAAAGAAAATAAAAGAATTCAGAATAACCAGGACTTGATGCACATTACAGAGAGATAATTTCTATGAACTGATAATGGAAACTTTTCAATACAACAAACAAAGTAACAAACCCACAAAAAACTAGAAAGGTTTCATTTGAAAAAATAAAATCCTTACAAGAAGTGAGTTCTGGCAACAGCTAACTCCCACCCTGTCCAAATTTCTCACTGCTAGCTTTCGAGTTACTGCAATACGAAGAACAATGGCAAACACAGAATTCATAACATTTAATGTCTGTATTGTCCAATGGCTAAATCTGGGCGTGCACAGGGCAGGATTATAAAGGCAGATGACCATTCAAGCTCTATCCACTCAAGAGACTGAGTCTTTGCTATAGAATACTGTCATAGCTATAGAATACAAAAATACTTTACTAAACCAAAAATGCCAAAAACCTACTCTTTCTCCGCAATCTAGTATTTCAACTTTTGCAGGTGTGGGTGCAGACACCTGCAGTCAAGAACTGACGTCTGCCTCCTCCCTTAAGTTCTGTTCACCGTGCTTACCATCCAGCCAAGGCGGTCTCCCTCCTGTGCTATGCAGCTGTTGAAATGCAGAATTTGCCATTTCTGGCAAATACTTGCACTTGCTCTCCCCCGGCCACAGTATTTTATTTGCATCTTACATGCAACAGAGCCACAGAGTCGATAAGCCTTTCTTTCCTCCATAACGTACCCTGCAGGTCAGTTCTGGCCAAAGACAAACTTATGACAAACCTATGACAGAAAGTGTAGCTTAGAAGAAAATAGCCCCCTAGGTTTACAGCAGGTAGTTTGTTTACAGAACAAAGATGCAGGAATCTGAAATAGACACTTACTAACTCAAAGCATTGTAGTACCAGTCGCAAGTGCTAGATCTGAAGTTAAACAACTGTCCCACTTTTACTGACTCCTTTCCCAGTACACATGAACACAACCGTCGCTGCCTGGATCTGTGATAATGTTTTACCCACAAAGTCCTGAAACTAAGCACGGGAGGCTCACTGACCAAAATTAAGGGGTCTGCAGTTTGAGTGTTCCACCTCCCCTACGAACCACTCACAAAAAGAAACAGTTGTAAACCCAGACCTTTTAGGGACACTATCTGAAAAGTGAGCTTAGAAATTTACACTGTACCTATACCATTAAAAAAAAAAAAAAAAAAAGAAAAAACAACAAAAAACTNAAAAAAAAAAAAAAAAAAAAGACAACACAAAGCTTTCAGAAAACACCTCTCTCACCTCTTACCCCACTGGTTCTGCAACGGGTGATTTCCCAGTAGCCCAAATGCAGCATTGCTGAGGTTCAGTTGCCTCCTACATGTCACTACTTATAACCCAAGCCAGTCCACTGCAAGCAGCAGTGACTTCCAGTGGCTTTTGGAGAACCTCCCTTAGCATCCTTTAGATGGAACTTCTTGTGTACAAGTTTGTGCCTCTTACTTCTTGTCCTGCCACTGAACACCACTGAAAAAAGATTGGCCCCTTCCTCTTGACACCCATCATATTTATAGGTGTTGATCAGACACCCCCTAGTCTTCTACAGACCAAGAGAACCCAAGTCCCTTAGTGTTTCCTCATAGCAAGATGCCCCTAATCATCTTTGTGGTCCTCTGCTGTGCCCCCTCCAGAAGTCCCCTGTCATCCCTGAACTTGGGAGCCCAGAACTGGAGCCCAGAACTACAGTGCTCCAGGAAGGGCCTCATCAGGGCAGAGTAGAGGGACAGAATAACCTCCTTTGACCTGCTGGTCATGCTTTTCTTGATGCACCCCAGTATGCCATTGCCCTTCTTGAACACAAGGGCACATTCCTGGCTCGTGGTCATCCTGTTGTCCACCAGGACTCCTGGGTCTTTTTCCTCAGAGCTGCTCTCCAACAGGTCAGCTGCCAATCTGTAAAGGTGTCAGACTCTACAGTTCCCTGTGTTGAATTTCATCAGGTTCCTCTCTGCCCAACTCTCCAGCCTGTCCAGGTCTTACTGGATGGCAGCACAGCCTTCTGATGTGTCAGCCACCCCTCACAGTTTTGTGTCATTGGCAAATTTGCTGAGGGTACATTCCATCCCTTCATCCTGGTCACTGGTGAAAATACAGAAGAAGACTGGACCCAGTATTGACCCTCGGGGGAACCCTACTTGTCACAGGCCTCCAGTTAGATTCTGTGCCACTGATCACGACCCTCTGAGCTCTGTCTTTCAGCCAGTTTTCAATCGTGTCACTATCCATCCATCTAATCCACACTTCCTAGGCTTACCTATGAAGACACTGTGGGAGACTGTCAAAAGCCTTGCTGAAGTCAAGGTAGTCCTCGCTAAATGTACTGTACTTAAAAATATTCATGCACTGCAACAACTACATGTCAGTAAGATCTGTCTCAGATCAATAACGTCGAATCAGTATCATTAATATTTTTTTTTAATTATTATTCTTTAAACCAACTACAGCAATAGCACCTGATTGCTTTTTAATAAACACAATCTAGGTCCCTTGCTTTCTTCTTATCTTTACTGGGGTAATTCTGGTACAGTAAAACATTGAAGATAAAAACCTTCAGGCACTTAACCAATAGATTTCTCTGGCCTTGGAAAAAAATAAAAGATAAACAAGTTTCACAATACTGTTAGCACATCAACAAGCCTCCTAGGCTAGCCCTCCTGAACTTACAAAGGAAAAGGAGTTTTCCACAAACACCAAGATCTGTAACCGACCTAAAGATAAAACGCGAAGAAATTCCAGGACACAGCCATCACACGTTTAAACTCACAAAGCCCTTTTTTTTTGGTGAAAGCTAGTAAGGTCTCCTTCGATCTACTCGAAAGTCCCCAAATGCGCTCAGTAAGTCGGACTTGGGCAGAAAAAGGCCCCCACGGAGGCCTCCGGCCTTCGCTCGGCCGCGGGGCTCCACAGGGGCCGGCTCCCGCCGGCTGGAAGCGGGGGCAGCGCCCGGGAACCGCCGGGGCACTCGACCTTTCTCCTCCCGGTGCCTCCCGGTCCCGGTGCCAGACCGGACCGGCTCTTCCTACCGCACAAACGCCACCGGCTTTACCGCAGAGGGGCCAAGCGCTGAGGCTCCTCAGCGGCGGCGGGGTCGCCCGCAGAGAGGTCC
>VZRU01004821.1:42276-86918 GCA_013398155.1 Pedionomus torquatus | reverse complement strand
CCTTGTGTGTGTGCGGGTGGTGTTTATCCTTCAGCCGGGGAGGGGGAAAAGGTGTTGGGGAGAGGGAGGAGGAGAGGGCCCCGGAACGGGCCGCGACAACACCCAGGTGTGGCTGGGGGAGTCCCCGGGAAGGCCTGCTGCCCCCCCAGGCTGCGNCCAGGCTGCGGCTCCCGGCCCTTCTGCTGGTTGCGGGGAGGGGGGGGATGGAAGAGAGGAGACCCCCCCAAAACCCGCCGGTGGGAACGGCAGCCTCCGCTTCATGTCCTGGGTTTGGGTTTTGGCCCAGCTCACGCATTGAGGGAGGACTTGCGGGCTCCCGGCTTCTATCAGGGTGGAAGTGGGATGAGCCATAAGGGAGGCCGTTCTCCTCCCAGCGCTCCTGGGAGTGTTGCTGGGAAAGGTTGTAAGGAGCCAGCTTATGTCACCTTACCGATGCGCTGGTCCAGAGCTTTGATGATGGGGAAGCTCAAGCTGTGATTTGTACACAGGGCTAACGATGAGGAAATGTCCTGGAAAAGATGCCTTTTTTTTTTTTTTTTTTATTTTTTTTTATTTTTCCCCCCACCATATTTCATGGTGAAAATGAAAAATCATGAAATGAAAATCCAATTTCATCGATTGGATTCAGCTGCACGCTTCCCTTTTATTTTTTTTATTTTTAAACAATCCTTCCTTCACATCCCGTAGCCTTACTTCTCTGTGGGAATAGTTTCTACACACGGCCCATGGGCAGCAGGTCCTGGCTCGCGCTTCCCAACTCCTTGTCACCAGGAGATGTTTTTATGACCACGAGCTGGTCATAAAAGCTGGGTCCCGTTGCACAAGGAAATTTGGGAACTGCAGCTATGCACTGGTGTAATCCACACTTCGTTAATAGCTCACTGTCTTCCCTGTTTTTTTTTTTTTTTTTTTTGTGTGTTTAGGATGTGTAAAGGTTAAATGCCAAGCGCCAAAATGAGCGTGACTTCGTGGTTCTTGGTGAGCAGCACTGGCATTCGCCATCGGCTCCCTCGGGAGATGATATTTGTTGGCAGAGATGACTGCGAACTCATGCTCCAGGTAACACGTTGGGTTTTTTTTAATTGGTTATTTCTTCCAAAGATGTGGTAGCTGTGAATGTAACGCTGGGGATCCGCAGAGATGTTGCATGCTTTCTTCAAATGATGTTTTTTAAAAGGAACTTTCTCTTTTTAAGAGAAAAGTCTGTGGTTCCCATGAAAAAAAAAAGTGAAAGTGGAAATGAGGTTTCTTTCAGATTGCCATGTTATCAGATGGAGAGGAGCTCTAGTAGTGGGAGATTAGTCAAATAGATTAAATACCTTGATGCTACTAGAAGTAGTAAGTAAAGACACACAATTCTGTCCCAATCTGTGATTATGCTACTGTTTTTTGTAGCATTTAATACATGCTAGTGTGTGTGATTTGGATTTGGTAAGGTTTTCTTGTTTGCCTATTTTTTCCCTCAAATTTGATTAAATTGCCAGTGCTTGTATCTGTTGTTTAGGGTTGGGTTTTTTTCTTATCATGGTAGGAAATGCTGATGTTTAGCAGAGAAATTAGCTCTTTTGGTGGGGTAAGTAAGGAGGTGACCTCTTCCTAGAGAAAGTGTGTTACTCGGGCAAGCTTACTGTTAGCGCTTCCCATAGCAACATGTGTCCCTGCTGGTCCTAATCCAATGCTTGTGAAGTGTTGACTGTCATCTGATGTTTGACAGCATAATGGAATGGATGTCACTCCAAACAAATGGAGCTGAAATCTCACAAAGAGCTTTTGACAGGAGTAGTTTAGTTCAGGAATTTGCGGAAGCTCAGAATTAAATTAGTGTTTCTGCTAGACCCGTGGCATTAGTACTTAAATGCAAAAAAAAATGCTAGATTGTACCTGCCCGTCCTTCTATTGCCCCTTTAGAAAGGTGGCAAATGTGCCTGTTGGTGACAAAACTAGGAAGCTGCCCGACAGGGATTCCCTCCCCTGTAGTTCCCACTGCTGACCTGGGCACAGGTATGATGTCCTGAATGCTTTGCTGATGTTCTACCAGGCAGGCTGTGTTTGTAATTACTGCAGGGATTTGGTATGATATGTTAGCGGGAGGTCTGTTTAGGGGAGTAGAAGTTCTTGTACGTGGTGTACTTGGAAGGCAAGGTGTTGTCTAGCTGTAATAAAATGTCTGTGTCCACAAAAGGCGAGCTTGGGGTGTTTGTACTGCTCTGCTCGCTGGCAGTGAACAGCACGGCTGTGCTGCGGTGGTAGAGTCTGAAGGATGCTCCTCTTTGACAGCAGATTGTTTGTTTGGTGTTTCCTGTGAATCCCGCTATCTTTTCTTTCGTGTTTTTACATGTCTGACTGGTGAGGCACAGAAAGGTGAGACGTTAAAGCCATGTTCTCTCATAACGTGAAAGGAGAAAGCACACACATTGGCCTTGGTTTCCAAAAATGGCCCAAGTTTTAGGGTGCCCATCTTAATACATTTTGAAGGTATGGTGGTGGTGTTTTATTTTACTGTTAGGATTCAGCATGCTAAGAATCGTGTCTCAAGTTATGTACCCTAAAATAAAATCACCCAAATATCAATCATGCTTAAAGTGCAGTGCTTGTTTCTCTGGCTAGTTATGGGGGATTGTGAGCCGCTCTATATTGTGCAGAGTTGATCTTGCTCCTTTGCAAGTCTGAGCTGGCTTGTCAGTGTTACCTGTGGACTAACAACCTTGTAACACTTTGTATTTGCCATGGCCTTTTCTACAAGGTTAAAGGATTGGGATTGCTGAAGGAGCCAGCAGTATCTGTGACAGTGAGGTTGTGTTTGGGGCTTATAGGTGGTGGTGGTATTAAAGGAGACATTCGTAATTTCACCAGAATGAAGCTTGTTTGTTAAAAAAACCAACCAAACAAAAAAACCCCAACAAATATCTGCTTGTATTATGGGGTGAGCTACACGTGACTCTTTATAAACATATTAATTTACTATCTCCAGTAATAAAGCTGTTTCCCGGATCATGTGTAGAGTCTTATTTTGAACAGCACAGCACATTATTTTCCTAGCTGTTTCCATATAAAGGTGTTTTTCAGAGCTACTTTGGGCTCCAACTGAGATGATTGTAGTAAGACTTGGTGCAGAAGAGAGCCTGAACAGAGACTTGATATTCAAAGAAAGTTGTGTGTAAGCAGATGGAGGCTGAGATCTAAAAATAGAGGTTTGTTTTTTTTTTTCCTGCTTTGACTGTTCGTGTCACAAAATCATTCTGCAGACTGGCACAATCATTTGTCTTGCAGAAAGCTTATGAAGCAGGGTGTTCTCAGAGCAGAGGGACAGAGCTCTTGTGATGGTGTTGGCACCTGTAGTGTTTCTGTGATACTGACCGTGAAGCCGTATCTTCACTGCACAGTTATTTTGCTTACGTATTTCAAGATATTGGAGTTTAATCCCTGAAAGTGCACGACTGGGAGCAGACGGGCAGTGTCTGGGGACTGGATGACCTGGTTGGTGTTTTTTGTCTCTAAGACTGTTACTGCTTAGTGATTTCATCATGATACGGCTTGTGGCTCCCTGTTGAGACCGTGTGCATTAGACGATGCACAAACATATTACACAGAGATAACCCTTGTCCTTGCAATCTTGCTTTTCTCATTTTACAGTTTTAGGAGTGTCTTGTCTTTTGGTGTTTTCTTGGAACATGTTGTCTCAAGGTGTCAGGTCCCGAAACAGCAAAAAAAAATGTTGGCTTTGTCACCAAATAATCAAGCTTTAGTTTTGCCTCTGTTTACTCAGTTTATACAGGTACTAGATTTGCTTTCTGATTAACAAAGAGGTAAAGAAAACCAGAGTCTTTAATCTTAAACTTAAGTAGGTTGATAATGGGGGAACATAATCTACCTTGAAATCTTCTATACCTACTAAGAGGATTAGAAATATTTTAAATGTTTTCACAGCGCTGTAAAGCTTCTAGTAAAAGTAAATGCGATATTTATGTTGGGTTTGAATGCTAATACTTGGATGAAAACACCATGTAGCGTAGCTTGGCATGCACAGTGGTGTTATGCCTAGTCAAGGGTTCAGTTCTGCCCTTTTTCTTGTGAAAAGCAGTGCTTGATTTCTTCAGCAGTCTCACTGGTTCCGTTCAGGTAACAGTCAACAAACGGCTAGAAATCTAGACCTTCACCAACTTGCACTGTCATGTTTTTTTTCTGTGAAGCTTGGTGGTGATAGGAAGTAATACTCTTGTTTTTTAACTTTTTTTTTTTTAACCAAAAATAAAGAGGGGTTTTGGACGATCTCGAACACAGTAGCTCTCCCTCTCCTCCAACGTTCTTCTTGGGAAATGCAGTTGCTGTTTTTATCAGCTTTGATCATTTGCTTAATGTGATGGCCATTTCCTCAGGGGGCAAACATTTTGCAAACAGCAAATTTTCACTTAACCATTAAAATCCTCCCCCTGCCCCTCAACAAAGTCTCCTTTGCGTTTTTTGCTAAATGTAAATATTTAACAGGAGGAGGTTATGATTTCCCTGTTTTCGTTTGAGCGAGAGATGGGAAAATTTGGGAGAGCAAAATATGTAACTAGTGCTCCCTTGAGTATTTCCTTCTCTTTAGAGCGATGGTTTGGATGTGCCATTGTCCTGTGCCAGGTGAGGCTGTACGTGAGTGTGAGTTACAGTAGGAGTAGGTGTGGATGGCGAGAAGCTTTCTGGTTTATGCCTTTGTCCTGTGTGCCTTTTAAAACGGCTTGATGCTTTTTACCAAGAGATGCTGTTTTCAGTTGCTTCTGTTCCTCTAAACTGTGTAACTGTTTAGGATGAGAGTTTATTTTTCAGGCATCTGTATGAAGCAGCATGTCTTGAATGTGCTCGGCTCCCTTCTTTAGTCTTTGGTGTGAGCAACTCTGACAAAAACTCTGTTTTCTTCAAGTAAACTATTTAAAAGTGTGTTTAACCCGTTCTTTGAAGTTCTGGTGGTGTTGAACTGGGAGGATGATGCTTTTCAAGAGTGAAGGCCTAGGTCAGAAGTGATTTCCATTCCCTCCCTCCCCGCCCTCTAAGTCAATAATGTGTTTGACCAAGTTCCAAACCCTTGGAAAAAAAGTTAGAGTTTGCATATGGTCAGCAGGGATTTGTTTGATGCTGTTTTCTTAAGTCATGATTCATCAGGGAGTGAGGTTGTTGAGGGGCCGTGTTGGGGGACAGAGCTGTTGCAGGTTGGGCACAGGGGAATTACGTGCAGGGATGGTTGAGGCTGGGATTTAGACATAAGAGCAATTGCGCTAGATTAGATCAAGGTGCATCCAGCCCAGATCCTGACTCAGACAGTGGTCAAAGCAGCTGTCGAGGAAAGCATGAGGAGAAGCCAGGAGTGTAATGATACTTGCAGAATACTTGCTCAACCTCTTGACCTTCTTTCAGGAAGCCAGAGGCCGGATCCTTGGATTTAATCATTGGAGTTCTACTCTACAGAGCCTTAGCAGGAAATTTAGATTTGGCCGAGCAGGGAGGCACAACAAGGACTCTGTCGTTTGTGCAGTGTGAGAGGAGGAGAAGTTGGAAAAGTGGAGAGTGGTGCATATCGGCCAGAAGCTGTTCAGAGCGGGAGAAGCAGGTGTTACAGGTCGTGACTCCTGATCAGCATCTCTCTTAGGCCTGAGATGGGCTCAAGACTCGCTTTTAATTCTGGTGTCAGCAGATAGCTGTGAAAGCTACTAGCCAAGCATCTGTCACTGGTCCATATGGGCCATCGCATGCTGCTTTTAGTCTCAATTAGTCAGTTCGAGTGCTAGGGGCTTGTGAGCTGAACATACAAGTTCATTCTGATGGTGAATTGGATAAACAATTGATGGTGCTTGAGTAGGCATTTCCCTCTTTCGCTTGCTTTGGTAAAAAGCTAGGGAATGACAAACACTGTAGGTACTGAAGGAACATTCTTATGGCTGCTAAGGCAAGTGTTTATATATGCGGAGCGGTTACGACATGTCAGTGTGAGTATTGCCTGTGTAATCCTGCTTCTGCCCCTGTGTACATAGGCATGAAGATGCAATCTGTTATTGTGCTGTTACCGGATATTTTCTCCCCGCAGGATCTGTTCCATGTTTGGTACACAGGGCACAGAGTGCAGTCCACAAATAATACAGTGTGATGGTGAACTCAGCGTGTATGTGACACCTGGTCAAATTAAGGTTTCATTGACCTGACATATCCTACCTTCCCCAGGCTGTACTTGATAATGCAACATCTCTCCTCTGTAGTTTAGTGAGTGTATACATAAACAAGTGCGAATAGGTGTGGTGTCGTTTGTCTACTGCATTAAGCAGATGGTGTGAACTTGGTAGACTATCTTTTTCCTCCTACTTCTAGGTGAGTTAGGGCCACAA
The DNA here is from genome assembly GCA_013398155.1 of Pedionomus torquatus. Lineage (NCBI taxonomy): Eukaryota > Metazoa > Chordata > Aves > Charadriiformes > Pedionomidae > Pedionomus > Pedionomus torquatus. The sequence continues at coordinate 80,562 of VZRU01004821.1, read as the reverse complement.
AGATGATGAGAGGGCTGGAGTACCTCTGCTACGAGGACAGGTTGAGAGATCTGGGGTTGTTCAGTCTGGAAAAGAGAAGGCTCTGGGGAGACCTTCTAGGAGCCTTCCAGTATCTGAAGAGAGCTCCAGGAGAGCTGGAGAGGGACTCTTTGTCATGAAGCATAGTGATAGGACAAGGGGTAATGGTTTTAAACTGGAAGAGGGGAGATTTAGATTGGATCTTAGGAAGAAATTCTTTGCTGTGAGGGTGGTGAGGCACTGGAACAGGTTGCCCAGAGAAGCCGTGGCTGCCCCATCCCTGGAGGGGTTCAAGGCCAGGCTGGATGGGGCTTGGAGCCACCTGGTGTGGTGGGAGGTGTTCCTGCCCATGGCAAGGTGTGGTTGGAACTGGATGATTTTTAAGGTGCCTTCCAACTTCAAACATTCTATGATTTTATGAATTCACTGTGGTGCAGAGGTTGAATCCCTCCATCACTCAAGTATTTCCTGCATTGAGAGCTCACAGTAGAAGCCATGGGGAATCTCTGCTGCCTTTTTTTGTGTGTCTGGATCTCCTTCCCCATGGAAACACAGGGCTGGAGTGGGAAGCTGTAGTCGGGACAGAGTGGTGCTGTTTTGCTGCAGTTATCCAAAGGGTGCAAAGCTGCACCTGTGTTAGTCCCAGGGCATTGGGAATTGCAGCGATCCCAAGAGTCATTCATTAGGTGTCACAAGGCAGGTAGGTGTCTTACAGGCAGAAGAGAATCTAGCCTTGGGAATGCTCTGCTTTTTGACAGGTAGTGTTTTGAGGTGCCTGGGCAGCAGCTGTGGGAGGAAGGATGCACATCCTGTATTTCTAGGCCTAGAGTTGTTATTTTGGCTCTTGCCTCTCCCATTGTTTTCTGTTAATGTGCAGTTGATGGGAAGATTAGGATGTTTGATGAGATGTGGGTTGAGGAGGCTGGAGGCATGACAGGACTGGGAAATGTGGGAGGGGAGTTGGTCGCTGGAGGCAGGGCAGGGAGAGGTGGTGGTGGCACTGCAGGCAGGTGGTTATTAGGGGTGAGAGGGCTGCATGCAGCTGGCACGCTGCTGGCAGCATGGCCTGCGGAGGGAGGGTTTGTCCCTGTCCAGAGCAAGCAGGGGAAAAGGGGACCCCTTCCATGTCTGACATCCTGAACCAGGCACTAGCGCGCACCTCGGCTACGTAAGAAATTCAGGTTTTTGTCTCACCCAAGACGATGCTTTGCCATGCCTCCTGGGTGGCCGTGTAAAATGAAGGGAAGGCCAGTGCATCTGTGGGCAGCATGTTCCCTGCCTGCGGTCAGGATCTGACCCTGGGTCACTGGGGCCCATGTTCCACTTTGGGAAATGGTAACCAGCAAGCAAACACCCATTCTGCCCCAAAATAACGGGTTAAGTAGTTATGGGAACTATGCCAAATCCCTTTGCCAAGCTGTGAGGATTACAGTTTCATTTTCCTGAGGGATTTCTCTCTTTTGTTCACTGCCTTATTTTTTTTTTTGCATGAATCCTCAGGCCCTGGTCCTGCCACAGATCCACTAACCCCGTGATCTCCAGTGCAGCAGAGCTGAAGGCAGGAGCCTCTATTGCCTGGAAGCTGTAAACCAAGTCCAGCCCCAAGATGAGGTGGCTGCACTTGCACATTTGTCTGCTTAGGCAGTGCCATTTAGAAACCGGCAGCCCAGACCCCTGGGAGCAATCAGGCTGCCTCTCGTGGGGGTGTCTCCCCCACAACCAGCCTGGGGCAGGTTGGACCATGCACTAATATTCTGGAAAAGTGGCCAATGTACACAACTCTGTGAAACATGGTGTGGTGAAAGAGGGAGACACCATGTTCGTGTCTTATCTGTCATTAAATTACCCAGGGTTTTACTTTTGAGGAGCAAAAAATCCTATTTCAGGCCAGAACGCAAGGGATTATTATTATTTGTGGCTTCATCTGCCTCCTTTCTGAAGTGGGACACTGGGAGAGGTTTGTATTTCCTTACTGAGACACCAGTGCAGAGCACAGTACTGGCAGAAATGCAACCTGTTCACTGTGGAAAATATTTGAGCAACTGTTTATTGCGTGCTGCCACCAGAATGCTGCAGTTATCTGATGCCAGGCATGCACAGCAGACTGCAGCGAGAAACAGGGAAACTGTGCTCGTTTGTTTATTTTATCTCCAGTACCACGATGCCTCGTGGCACTGGCAGGGCTGAAGTCCAAATCTCAGCCCCAAGCAGTAGGTTTTTGCCTGTGGCGATTCTCCTGGGGAAGAAGCAGCATCTGTATCTCCATAGACAGCTGAGCTGCGTCTGCTCCTCGACCCTGTGGGGAAACACGGGCTGGCTGTGTTTCTTCTGCTGCCTTTCTGTGCAGGTCTTATTTCCTCCTGGCTTTTGCTTGGCGTCTGTGCAGCTTGTGGTTTCATCCCCAATGCCCCACAATGTTTTATGTTTCAGGCCTTTCACCCAATGCAGAGCTGTGGGGTGCCTTCAGCACACGAAGTCAGTGTGATGTGTACTTCTGTGGAGGCTCCTGCCTGCTTCTGAAGCTGCTTCTGCTGCTCCAGTGCTGAGCAGGGGCTTTTTTTTGCTGATTTGATGCGTGCAGTTTTGAGACTCACAAGTGTCTTGGTTTTGACNCAAACAGACAGGGTCCTCCTCGGGTATCGGCCATCAAAGAAAAAAAACTGATCCTTTGATCCCTCAGCTTTTATACTGATCGTGATGTGGATGGGATGGAATACCCCAGCTGGTCGGTTCTGGGTCCCCTGTCCTGTCCGCTCCTCCCTACAGGTGTGACCCCTTGATGCTTTTCCACTTCCCACCCTCCAGCGGGGCAAAGAACAGAATTCCCCGAACTCGGTTGTTCTAGCAATAAGTATAAGCAAGAGCCTCTCTGCACCATCCCTTGGTACAATCAGGTCTTATCGCTGTGAGAGTGAACAGTTTCTGAACAATGAGCTGTTAATGTCAGAGTTTAGTTAGTTAGAAGAGACCCAGCTAAAAAAGGAAAATTACAAAACAGAAAGTTGTTCCTTTTTTATCTCAAACCAGGACAAGAAGTGAGCTGCCTGATTGTGTGTCTGATTAAAGACTGATGATCCAAGATAATTGTACCAGTGTGGGACTGGCAGACCCGGAGGTGCCTTTATTATCTGTGATTTGGACTGTTTAATGTGATCTTGGTAGAAAAAAGAGCTATAAAATACCTCTGTCGGCGGATATATGCCACATGTGCCTTTTACCTACTCGGTATTTAAACCGTGATGTGTGTAGATAGTATGATGGAGAAGCAGGACAGCCTTATGTTAGGAAGCGATTTGAACGTCTGGAAATGCAAGCCCTGGATGAGTTTGGTGTAGTAGCAAATCAGTGCCCGTGTTTTCACTTCAGAGAAGTGTAAATGTTGTTAATCATAAGAGCAGACGTTGTGTTTTCCCCAAGAGTTGTTTTCATTTGAAAACAGGTCTACCATTGGGACATGGTGAGAACACTGTGTTTTTCCTTCATTCCCAGCCTCGCAGAGTTTAGCCTTATTTCTTCCCTGCAGATCACCAGTGTTTAGGAGGACACACTTCCCTGCCTTCTTTTCCCCTTCTTGATGTCACTGGAGGTGCTCCAGCTCTGGGTTTGTTGTTCAGATCCATGGAGAATCTTGGTGACCATGATGATTCTGAACTATTAATTGTAGCTCAGAAGTGCTGCTCACTCCTTTTTAACTGCTTTTCTGGTGCAACAGATAAATGGGGAGGATGTATTTTCTGCTTTTGAAATCTAGATATAGGCACTTCAGGGTTTGGGGTTTTTTTTTCTTTTTTAACTCTTTATCAGTTTGTTCATTTTCTGCTTGGGCCTCTGTGTCCCCTTCTGACAGATGGATCAGTCTTGCCTTTTGTTGTGAAGGTTTTGATTGATCACAAGCGAGGCTCGGTATTTGGTGCGAGTGTGCAATTTAGCTAAGGGGTCCTCTTGTATTTGTGATTCGATTGACTTAATTGCAGCTCTTCAATTTATAGATGCCTAAAATCTCTCCAGTGGAACTGCAGATGCTCTGCACCCGTGGGTTGCTCTATCACGTGTGTCACCTCTGGCTTCTTAAACCACTTTGTGTCATTCACTGGGTCGTGCATCAGAAACCGACTTCTGCAGGACTGGTCTCAGGCTCTCTGCTGTTACCAGTCTAGAAACTGGTTAATCTTTTCTTTGGCAGTTGAGAGGGGTTGAGGCAGCCTGCTCCTCTCTCGGAAGAAAAGCAGGATCAGCCATTGGGTTGCTGCTGCCACAGCACGCAAGAACAGTTTATGTTAAATGTGACTGATGTTGAAATAAACCACACCTCTCGGTTCTCAAGTACGAGCGACCTTTGGCAAGTCTGCATCAAAATAAACAAGGTGTAATTTTAGTTATTTTAAGTTGAGTTTCCTTGGAGACAGGCCCTTAGGAACTCCTGCTGCCAGTTCCTGTGATGTTTACTGTAACATAAACAAAACTAAGAAAATTCCTCTCGTCTCTAGAAAAGCATGAAATTTCACAGAAGTGTCATCTGTGTAACAGTTTGCTGTGTTCATCTTTAAAAAGATGCTGTGGGTCAGGCTTTGCCTATCATTTTGATTTTTGTTTGCAAAAGGCCATCTTGAACACTTCTCCCTTGGAAGATGGGAAGCTTTGGCTTAGAAATTGGCTCCTTTGGTGGAAGAATACATCTCTGCTGCCCTTTGATGACTCCGTCTGGTTTGGGAGCCCTGAGTGGCCATAGTCAGCTGTTGTAAAAGACAGTAGCCCAAAGGCTGTGCTGACTTACATCGGGGTCAGATGGAGGGCAAATTGAATTTTTGGGAGACAGCTGGTTCCCAGAAATAAACCCTTTTCTAAATGACCTGTGATTCATTTAAAATCAGATAGCAGATAATATCTACCCTATTTTTTTTGTCTGGATTTGGTTTTTGGGGTGGAAGCCTTTCTGCCCTTGGAATTGTTCTGCCTGTAGAATCTGTTAATCTTTAAATGAGTCTCTATGACGTCCTGTGAAAAGCTAAAGCAGACACTGCTGCAGCAGTTAATCGGCATTCCCTCACAGCCTGTTGGGAACTATGATTGATGTCCACAATTTTGGGTAGCAGAGGAACTGGGGAAGACCTTGCATCTGTGCTGTGCAGGCAGGAGCCCTGTGCCTGGTTGTCTGTGGATGAATTGTAGTTGTAATAAATGCCCATTGATGGGGAAAGGGGATTTCTACCTGATGGTTGTGGTGATGGACCCTGGGCAGGCAGGGCAGTGGAAGGAGACCCTCTCACATCCTCCCAAAGGGTCTGAGGGACCATGTGGCAGATCAGGTACAAGCCCAGCTTGTGTAGTACCAGCTGCTTCTGTATGTGAGGCCACAGCTGGAGATGTTCTTGTCATTGATGCCATGTGTTGAGGTGTGGGTCCAAGGCAGCATCCCTCAGCCATCCTCATCTGGACCATACATACCTTATAGAATCATAGAATGGCTTGAGTTGGAAGAGACCTTAAAGATCATCTAGAGTCAACCCCCTTGTCATGGTCAGGGACACTTCCCACTAGACCAGGTTACTCCAAGCCTCATCCAGCCTGACCTCGAACACCTCCAGGGATGGGGCATCCACAGCTTCTCCAGGCAACCTGTTCCAGTGTCTCACCACCCTCACAGTAAATAATTACTTTCTAGCATCTAATCTAAATTTCCCCTTTTCATTTTAAATGCTGTACATACCTGCCACAGCCACTAGGGCAATTGCAGATTGGATTGAGAGGCTGCATCTAATATGAATAACAGACAGAAACCTTTAAGACCTGCCCTACCTTGAGCTCAGGGTCAGCCACCAGTCTGGGGGGTTGTGTGGGGGTAAGAGGTTTGCGTGTGCTCCTCCTGGAAGAGTGTTGCTTCTTCTGTTTAGAGCTCGTTGCAGTAAGAGAATATGAGAGGGGTGTCCCTGACTGTGTTGTCTCTGCCTGTCCCACCAGATGTTGGTTTTTTTATCTTTGGGGACTGCTTTGGCCATCAAAATATGAAGTACTGCCTCGTTTTTTCATCTGGGACTTGTGAGGTGACACCTTGCAAATTCAGCAGTGTGTGGATAACTGTATTAGCGAGGCAGCTGGAGGCTTGGAGTCACTTGCCCCTCTCCTTGTCCCCTCTACTTGCAATGGCATGTCATGAATGGTGTGAGGGACATCTGGAGGTGGCAGGGCAGTCTTCTGCTTGCTTTATATTGGTACTTCAGGGTTATTGAGGAGGAATATGTCCTGGAATGGCATATGTTTTGCAGGGGGAGGAGGTGCCATTTACCAGCTGTTGGGACATTACTGGTGTGCTTGATGTTGGCAGAGGCAGAAGAAATTGTTGCAAATGGCAGCAATTTGTCTGGAAAAAGTCTGTGTTTTCACCAGGGAATTCCCCTGAAATTATCTTTGCCTCTGCATGCTTGCAGGAAAGTAGATAAAGGCTTGCTGAGAGCGGTGCTGTGGAAACCAGCATTTTTATTCCTGGGGAAAGGGAAAGATCTTTCACCGAGAACTTGTTGGTTGATGCCCAGGAAGAAGAGGATTTAGCAGATTTAGAGCTGGGCTTGTCTCACTGCTCTGGTGGCACGTCCTGCCCTCCCTTGGCCTGAGATACCAGGGAGGTCTCAGGGTGCTGATAGAGTGACCGGTTCCAGTGACTGGTTGAGGTCAACTGCAGGAAGAATTCAAGTTATGAGAGGCAGTAGGTCTAAATGCAGACAGTCTGGTGGCTTTATAGCTATACCACACCGTATTTCAAAATTATACAGAGATCTTGTTCTAACACTTCTTCCTCAAAAGTCTGACACTATGCCTGCTGAAGTGTCATACTCTGTTTTGAAGATAAGGTACTTGTGCGCTGTGGCAAACACAGTGGCACCAAATCACTCTCCACTTTGGTGTTCTCAAATGTAGCTTTAAATTTGAATTTTCCTAAAGTTGCTTGCTTTCTGATCCCAAGCTTACTAACCTCCCTCCAACTTGGAAAAAATCCTAGAATTCAAATCAATTCTGGGACGTAATCCTGGGAACAGTGCAAGGTTGTTGTGAATAAGTTTGGTTTGTAACTTCAGAAAATGGGTGTTTTCCCCTTGGAAAAATAGGAAGAAATCATCCCAAATAGGAATATCCCTAGTGATGAGGCCACCGGCCTCAGCTGGTGAAAAACGGAGCTCTTCTAGTTTGCTCTGGCTGAGATCATGCCCCATGGCCCCAGGCTTTCAGTTGTACTGGTTTTGTTTTCAGTGTGTATTGATATAATTTATTGAAATTATGGTATAATCTTGACAGCCATCAGTGATTTACTACTTTGTTTTTTTTTTCCACTCTCCATGCAAATAGTGTATTGTCTTCAGTGAGGTGTTTAAACAACCATGGAAGCGTTTACTATTTATCCTTTGGTTATTTATGGTAGTAAATAAAATGTAAACATTCCTGCTTTTTCCCTACCCCATATCAAGTTAGTTCAATGTCCGAACGTTACTTTTGATTAACAGCATCTCTTACCATCTGACCGGTCTCACCTTTGTTGTGCTTTCCTTGCCAGTCCCGCAGTGTCGATAAGCAGCACGCTGTGATCAACTACGACAAGGAGAAAGATGAGCACTGGGTGAAGGATCTCGGGAGCTTGAACGGCGTAAGTAGCAAACCTCCTGGCTGAAGGAGGCGAACGCCCGGCGTGCTGAGTCTGCAAGCGCTGGTTTAATTCTGCTGTTAGACCCTTTTGGGTCACTGCAGCTGTTGGCACGAGTTAAGCTAAACATACATAATTATTTGCAAGGCCCGAGATGGAGGTCATGTGGCATGTCATCTTAGAAGAGGAAAGCTTGGGTGAATATTGTATTTTATTTGTGCCCCCCCCTCCTCCCCCCCTTTCTTCTGTGGTCCTTGCAGGGCTCTCAAAAATCATACAGCCTCTTGCAAAAGAGGAGGAAATAAATTCCATCTTACTTTGGGGATGTTAACATCAAACTGGTGAAGGTTCCGGAGCAGCTGTTCAGAATGAGCAGGGTGACCTTTTGTTAATTCATTGTCAGTGCCTGATGTGATTTATGGGATGACGAGAGATTTAATTTCTTTAGGCAGAAACTACTTTTTTTTAATAATAAAAATTGTTCTTTTGCCTGCTTTGAGTCTGGTTTGTGTGAAGACTAAGGGATAACGTGAGCCCAGAACAAGGCTGGGCTAAGTCTGCCTGAATCTGAGCGCCTGCTCTGGTCCCTGTTCATGCAGTGGTGTTAGGCAGATTGGTGAGGGCTTTGTCTGCCCACATGAATTTGGTGTTTTTTAAATACTCCATCATAGTTAAAACTGCCCAATGTCATAACATGCCTCTTTTTTGGCTGTTTATTCATACACGTAGAGCTATTCTGCTGGAGCAGGTCTCATCTAGATTTGTGTAATTGTCTTCCCAGTAGGGTTTTGCTGGAGTCATTGCTTTGGGCTTAGAAACAGAAGCCCTCCACCATCACAATGACAAAATGAACCCAGAAACTTGTATAAAACCAGTGGCTATAGCAGACCTCAACCGTTCTGCTTCTTCTGGCATCTGAAAACAGCAAGAATGAGTGTTAATCCTTCTCAGCCTAGTAGCTGAAGGCACAGAGCCCTGCTGAAATGGGACTATTTTCAGTAACTGGTCTGGGCTCTAGCTGGATCCCTGATTCAAAACCTGTGGTGTTTAACTTGTGGTAGCAAAATAGCAGCTGCAAAATCTCTTGCAAGGGAAGGAAAGCTTGTGTCACTCTTCTGTCTTGGCTTAGTTAAGCATGTGAATTTACAAATTTTAATAATAGGCTTGTGCTCAAAGGGGCAGTGCAGTGAAAGGAGTTACAGCAGGGCATGTCTTCTGCAGCTGCTCAAACTCACCTCCTTTGGAGAGAAGACCCTCGTGGCCAAACTGAGTAGATTTTGCAGAAAAGAAACAGATCTGTCTTTGAAAGTTTTCATGAAAACTTGTTTTTCCCCCCGAAACTAAAGGAGTCACTCAGTTTGCTTTTGTGCTTACTTTATGGCTTGTCATCAGTGCTTTACGTGGCTTTGCTGGATAATCTGGTTCATATTCATTGTCCAGAAGTTTTGTATTGTTTTTATTATAATGTTCAGCTGATTCTGCAGTCTCTATTATGTGCCTTTCGGTTTTGAAAGTGGTGTTTCTATCTGCAATAAGCAGTTTCCTTGTGTTATATTATTTGAAGTGACCGTGGATGAATAGGTAACAGCATCAAAATGAGTTCTCTTGCAGACTTCTGTTTTACAGAAAATTCGACAAATAATTATTCCTGTTCCAGATCTGACTGTTGTGGGATTTTTAAATATTAAAAAACCCACCATGCAAATATAAATTCTATGCCTTTTAACCAGCTTTACTGCTTTTATTCTGAAATTACAGCTCTTCTGTAAATTGCCAGGAAGCTGGGGGCTGCTGGCTGCTGAGGTTTTAATTTCCTCCTCTAGCATTTATTTTTCCCCTGTGGTTAATACTTGGTCTTATCATGCATGTTTAGCTTGGCTGAGGTGGGAAGGCAGAAGGAGAAGATTGTGCCTCAGTGGTGAAAGCATGTAAATTCACTTTCTAGCATAATTTTGATTCATCAGAGCATAGCTGGATTGGTACTGAGGCTACAAAGCCCCAGCAGCAGGTTCCTGGTCTGTGAGGCTGGGTGAATCCCACCATGTGAGGTTGGGAAAACTACTGGTGTCCGTGGCTGCCCCAGGTGCAACTGAATGTCTCATCCCCATCAACACACTGGTGCTTCTTCAGCTGAGTTCCTAATTTGTTTTTATTTGGCCTGGTTTATTGCAAAAGTTTATTTGTGAAAGATGTCAGAGAGCTTGAATTGTTTCTCTTATTCTGCGAGAACTATTTCTTGGGGGTCCTGTCAGAAAGCAGGCAGCTGAGACATCGAAGATGTTTGTTCACAGCTATGAACTACATTTTTTGAACTTTTACAAGGATAACTTTGTTTCTTTGGGCCTCAATTAACTTCCTGGAGCATAGGAAAAATAAGTATGCAAATCTTCTGCGCAAGGGGCCTGTTGTACTGATACATGGAATTGTAGAATTGTCTAGGTTGGAAGGGACCTTTCAGATCATCTAGTCCAACCATCAAGGGAACTCTGATAAGAAAAGACCGCTAAACCATGTCACTGAGCACTTGAACGGTGTAGCCTCAGACATCGCGGCGATGCCACTACCAGTGTTGGTTTTCCTGGGCATTTTCATTTCCCCTTTCCTCTGGGATAGGCTTTGCTTGTTAAGTTACCAGGCCTTGGGGCTGACCCCAGTCTTGTTTGACATCCAGTGGAAAAGTGATTCCCAGATCAGTAACTAGAGTATGAGTTGCACCATTTGCTGCTCTTGCTGACTGTGAAGGGTGGAGGAGAACTGAGAGCATCTGAAGTTCTTAACTTCAGGCTTCATCATTTAACATCATTTACGTAACATCATTTACGTGTTTAAGTCGGGGACTAAAATTTTATCTCCAGTTGGTAGGAAAGGTAAATCTCCCTAGAGGTCCCTTCACAGCACTTTCCTTTGAAGCATAATTGGTGTGCTCTAACTTGCCCATGGGAGCTATTTGCTGGTGTTGGTTTTTCTAGGCAGCCTAGCTCCTGGCCTGGCTGACTTGGTGCTGGCGCACCCTGAATGCGTGCGGTACCTTTATGGATGGGCATGGGTACCCTCCAGGAGCCCATCTGAGATGCATCACCTTGATACCCTCAGTCAAAAACCATTCCTGTGCTTCTTTCCTGCAGACGTTCGTCAATGACGTGAGGATTCCTGACCAGAAGTACATCACCCTAAAACTGAACGATGTCATTCGCTTCGGCTATGATATCCTTGTCTGAAGATGTGGTCTTTGATTGGCTTTCATGCTGTTTGCTGCATGGAGAGTTAAGAGTGCTAATTGGGACTAATGAATAAGGGTGTTTGGTTTGCCTCCTGGAGCCTTTGGATGGCTCATAAGCTTTTGTTTCTCCACTGTGGACCTGATTCAGAGCATATTAATCATGATGCTTGGTACCTTCACTGGCATTTGAATCAGGCTTCATTGGCAACTGTAGCTGGCACTAGCCAGGGACCAAACATATTTCTTATGCTTTTGTATGAATTAACATATTTATATTTTTTTTCCATCCAACCTGTGTCTTTTAATAGTTGCATTCAAATGCTTGCTTTCAGACAATTGTCACCTCTTTAGCCTTAAACATTTAGCTATGGGGCTTGTGGCCAGACCTTTGATTCTGTATCGATTGAAGTTTGCCCACGCAAATTGCTTCTGCCAAAAAATGTCAATCTCTGTTTAGCAACAGCAAAATTCATCTCCTTGGAGGGATGCTAGGCTGCAGTTACTGCTTTGTTTGCAGAGTTGCAAATCCTGCTGGTGTCTGCTGAACAACCACCTTTGCCTTCATCCTTTTCCTTTTTATCCTGGTGTGACTGTATGACTGGCTGTAATGCCCTGTAGATGTTGGAATGCCTTTCTGAGTGTGCAGAGCAACGGTGGTAAGTAGAGGTGCCTATTGCTGACTTTTTATGTAATCTAAATTATTTTTTTTTCGCCCCCACTTTTTTCCCTTTGATTTTATCTGCCAAACTTTACCTGCTCAGGCTGGATGTGGCGGTAGTAAGCGTCTCCTCCAGGTTTCTTTTTTATCTTTTGTGGGGAAATTTCAGTTAAAACAGTCCAGACGTTTCTGAGAGTAGAAGCAGAGACTTAAGTTTCACCATTTGAGGGGATGAAAATGTCTGGAAAACTCCAGTGCATCCTTGACCCCAAGGTTCTCATGCTTTTTGTTGTCCCAAAGATAATTGCTTTGTGCTTGGCCACACTGTAACCCTTGAAATACTCTAAACCTTGCTGAAACCCAAGAGAGCTGGAGCAGGGAGGAGAGGCTGAGCCTCCCTGGTCTTCCAGGGATCTGGGGACCTTGGGACAACTCGCTGTTGCAAAGGGATGCTTAAACTGATGCATGTGCAATCCTAGATCTGCTGCAACTGGGTGTTTTCTAGGCCTTGTGTAGGGTCATACTTTTGGTTTTGGCCTCACTCTTGCTGATTTTGAAGTAACAAATCCTTGCTCTACAGTGGTATTTTTTCTTTTTCTAGAGGGAGGTAGTTACTGAATTTCTATCGTTATTTTCCAAAAAAAAAAAAAGGCAAAGACGGATTATTTGCCTTCAGATCAGTATTTGAGCAGGGTGCAGTTGATGAGGGTTCAGGCATACATGGGAAGGGTGGGTGGAAATGGAGGGATGGAGAGGGATGGAGAACCTCTCCTATGGGGACAGGCTGGGAGAGCTGAGGCTGTTCAGCCTGGAGAAGAGAAGGCTCCAGGGAGACCTTCGAGCAGCCTTCCAGGATCTGAAGGGAGATCCAGGAGAGCTGGAGAGGGACTCTTGGTCAGAGAGGGGAGCGATAAAACAAGGGGTAATGGTTTTAAACTGGAAGAGGGGAGATTTAGATTGGATATTAGGAAGAACTTCTTTGCTGTGAGTGTGGTGAGGCACTGGAACAGGTTGCCCAGAGAAGTTGTGGATGCCCCATCCCTGGAGGGGTTCAAGGCCAGGCTGGATGGGGCTTGGAGGAACCTGCTCTAGTGGGAGGTGTCCCTGCCCATGGCAGGGGGGTTGGAACTCGATGATCTTCGAGGTCCTTTCCAACTCTAACCATTCTATGATTTTATGAAATGAAACAGTTCTAGAGTGACCCCTTAATGAGTGCTGTCCATTAAAAGAGCACTGTCACCTGGGATGATGCCATTAAAGACACCATCTCAGCTCACAGGTGATGAAGCCTCTTGCAGTCCCATAGGCAGCCTCAGTTTGTTTTTCTTGACTTTGGGACTTTGCAAATTTTTTTTTTTTATTTTTTTTTTTATTTTTTTTTTGCTGTAGCTGGTCATGTGTCTTCTGGTCTCTAGATGTGTGGGGAAACTTAGGGAAGATTTGCTGTGAACTCCAGTCTAGCGAAGGCATCAGCTGGTGCCTAGGGCATGGGTAGGTTTTAATGGCTGCGATACAGGTTTAAACTGTTTATAGACAGCAATTCTGAGTGCTGAGCAGGCGAGTTGAAGTGTTTAGTCCTGCAGCCCTTACATGGATATTCATGTGAAGTGAATCATTGCATTTATGAAGTGTAGAATTCGTTGCTCTCAACGGGAACTATAGAGAACACAGGTTTCGGAGTCATCTTTTTACTTGAGCCCAGTTGCTATGGCAGTTATGATCCCTTCCTCTCCTTCGCTGCTTCAGTGCCACTCTCTGTAGCAGGGCTTTCTGTTCCTGCCGCGCTCGGCTCGGTGTGTTCGGCAGCATCTCCTGAGCTCTCCCAGCCAGCTCTGTGCTGTTCCATCAGAGCCTCTGTCTCTCTTCCATTTACAGCTTCGCTTACAGAGGCTGTGCAGCTTTTCGCTTGGTTTATTTTTAGTCTAACATTTTCCATCTTTCCTTTTTCCTCCCCTTTGCTCTGTGCTGATTGGATTGGTCATTATGACATTGCCAGATGCTTGCTTTTTTTTTTTTTTAACGCGGTGTTGCTGAGGATTATTGCCTAGGCTCAACCATGTTGAATGTTTCCCTTGCTTAGGAGGTCATACCAGCTCATGACCTGAATTACTTTTCATCCACGGAACTGCAGGCACTGAAAAGCCTTGTCAGGCTGAGAAAGCAACATAGTCCCAGGCATCCCCACGGGGAGCTGAACTTTACTATTCCCTTGAATATTCCCCCATCTTGACCAGGATTCCGTGGGGAGAGTGTGGTCTGCCTGGAGTTACCATCTGGGTGGAGAGGAGTTGGGGTGTGACTTGAGCTAGAGCTCTGGTTGTTTCCCTAGGTCCTGCGTGGAGCTGCTGGTGCCCCCCCCTCCCAAACTTCTCCTGCCCTGCTCCCCTTATTTGCTGCCCTTCAGTCGACATGGGGCTGGCCATCAGGCATGACTGCACACCATGGGGGGGATACACTGCAGTCAACTTTTAATACCCTGTGTATTTTAAGCTTATCTGATTTTATGATATTGTTTTCTTTCCATGACTAAGTGCTTGATTTCTCTGTCCATCCAATTCCTTTGCTGTTTCCTTAACGAGTTCTGTACATTCAAACATGTATGTCCTGGAACAAATCCAACACAAAGTCCCAGAAGAAGCGTTAAAGGTAAGGGTGTAGATGCATTTTTATTTTATTTTTTTTTTAAAGTAAGCGCTCTAGTAATGGTCAAGCAGACTGAAATATTCAGATATTCTTGACAGCAGTGAAATGTTCCACAGTGTGAGTCTGTCCTTGGATTGGGGCTTAATAAAACCTGCCTTTGAGGAGAAATACATTTCCCAGTTATCTCAGCTCTGATCTCTCCTATCCCTGTGCTAACATGTAGAAGAGGTTATTTATCATCTCATGACTGCCAACGAAAAAGTTTACTAAAGATGTAGTGTGTTAATGAACAGTCAGCACATTAATTTGTGGGTGAAGCACAGCAGAGCCTGTTCCCTCCCAGAAGTGGAGCACAGATGACTTTTCCCAAGTGTGGTGACTTAGGCCAGCTCCATCACACTTCCTCCAGCAGCTCAGCTTTGCTTAATTTATTCCTGTATATGATCTCATTTTTGCCTTCAAGCTCCCAGTTTTTACTTACTGAGTAGTCCTCTTATGAGTGAGGTGTTTTTTTAAACAGAGCTCAGTAGCAAGGATGAAATATTCAAGCATCCTTTTATCTAAGGCAGAAAAGCAACCCCCTCTAGGCAAGAAAGCTGTCATGTTCAGCTAGGGACTGTGCTACCAGTGCCAAGCATCACCTTGTGGCCAGCAGATACTGGTTTCTTAGCCTTGGTTCCGTGTTTAAGACTTGGAGAGGATCAGAAATGTAACAGCTAGCATTGGGCAAATGAGTCATTGAAGTTACTCAGGGGTAATCTGGATGGGTACACCCTTTTATTAATTTACTTGTAAAAAACCCACTTTTAAATAGCTCATTTACTATATTAATAGTATACGTGGAGCCTGTTTTAAGGCAGAATCACTTTCCTAGCTGGTGAGAGGGTTGGAGAGAATTAATTAAAATATATTTTAATTGCCTTTGCTGAAAAACTGAGATAATGCAGATAAGTGCCCTGAAAGAATTTATAATGTGGCTTTAAGAACAAAAGGGATTTCAGGATCTGAATCTTGAATGGAAAATGGCCCAAGTTCTGAATCTTCTCAGTTTATTCTTTCAAGGGTTTCCTAAATAGCTGTTTTGCAGAGCTAAGTCATAGTGACCTTCTCGTGGACTAGAATTGTCACTTTATGCCTTCCAAGCGGGGTATCTGAAAGCCTCTCAGCTGGTCTTTCTGCTCTTCTGTAGCCTCTACTGAAGACAGGGTGAGAGAGTTGGAGCCTGGGGCAGAGAGGCTCTGGGGAGGCCTTATGGCCCCTTTCAATACCTAAAGAGGCTACAGGAGAGATGGGGAGGGACTTTTTATAAGGGAGTGGAATGATAGGATGAGGGGTAATGGTTTTAAACTGAAAGAGAGGAGATTTAGATTAGATACTAGGAAGAAATTCTTTAATGTGAGTGGTGAGGCACTGGAACAGGTTGCCTGGAGAAGCTGTGGCTGCCCCATCCCTGGAAGTATTCAAGACCAGGCTGGATGGGGCTTTGAGCAACCTGGTGTGGTGGGAGGTGTCCCTGCCCACGGCAGCAGGGTTGAAACTCGATGAGCTTTAAGGTCCCTTCGAACCCAAACCATTCAATGATTCTACTCAGGTGTGCTTCCATTTTGTTGCAGAATGTAGCTGCAATATTAGCTTTGGCATGATCTGATCTTTACAGGGAAGGGTGGTTTCTCTTTTCCACAGGCTGGCACAAAAGTGCCATGGGCACTTACAATTGTTGTTTGTGTCTCTGCAGCACGAGAAGTACACCAGCCAACTTCAGATGAATTACAAAGGCACGGCGATGAAGAGGGTGGAGCAGCCCATGGAGCACGGTGTCTACACGGAGTCCCCACAAACGAAGCTGGAGAAAGGAGAGAGGAAAGCAATTACAGGTACTTGCTCAGGAACCAGTTAATCAAGATTTAGAACTAAGTGCAGCTTGAGCCCTGTGCTGGGTCATGATTCTGACAGCACAGTATTGTGGCTTGTGTCTAGGAGCAGTTCCAGAAAGGTCATCCTTCTAAATCTCTGAGTATTCCGGTCTCTCAGTTTTCGGAGATTCAGACTGGAAAAAAAAATCAGCTGGTGTGATGGCTCACACATGCCTTGTCACCGTCTTTGTGCTGGAGAACCTGTAGGCTGAGCAGGTTTGGGAAGTTCTTTGGCACTTGCCTGGTCTATTTTTAATTTCCTAATCAAGAGTTGGTGTTTGAACAGAGATGGTGACTCAGAGAAAATGTATGGCTGATGTGCTGTGGTGCTGGCAGGCAGGCAGGGAAGGAAGCAATACGCCATTTCTTTCAAAAAGCCCTCTATGGTCTTAAATGTCTGTATTTCCTAACGTGCCAATATGTGGGATTGAAACTGACTGCCAAACTGAGAGGTGTTTCTTTCAGGTTCACTGTTCCCCAGCTCCAAACTCTTTCCATTTGAAAAATTCCTTCTGTTCTCTATTTCTTTACCTGCCGTTGCCTTCCTTTAGAGACCCTTTGTCAAACTTACTCTTCCCTCTTCCCCATCACGGTGGGCTAAGACTTTCCCATGTCTCACCCAATTCCTTACCTCCTGTACGTAGTGCCCTAGTTCTGCTCAGATATCAGTTGGTGGCCTTCTGGAGCTTGATGATGCACAGGTGGAACAAACATGGTTTTAAAGGATTCCAGTGACCTATGACTGCTGGTGCTGGTCTTGTGGTACTGGGATGGCAGAGTGAGTGAAAAGCTTTAGGGTTAGCAGAGAGACTGCCCACTGGGTCTGTTGGAGGAAGGAGTGAATGGAAAGAAGAAGACAGGCATGTAAAAGAGTGAGACATCATTTTGGGCAAGGTGACCTAGAGACAGATACAGCAGCTTCCTAGAAATGTGTATAACTCCGGGTAAATCCATTAGGGTTTCCTGATAACTAATTGGAGTAGGTTGGCTGACCTTAATCTCCCATGTATTGTCTGTATGAAAATCCCTCTAAGCTGACACACTGTACTAAAACAC
Source organism: Pedionomus torquatus (assembly GCA_013398155.1). Taxonomy (NCBI): domain Eukaryota; kingdom Metazoa; phylum Chordata; class Aves; order Charadriiformes; family Pedionomidae; genus Pedionomus; species Pedionomus torquatus. Next base: position 63,424 of record VZRU01004821.1, on the reverse strand, counting down.
GGTGTAGTTTTTCTCCCCGGTGTTGTCGTTGCCTCCAGCTGTGCATGGAAGCACATGCACACGCACACTCGTCCCCAGCTCCTATTTTCCCCTCATCACAAAAACTTCCTTTGTGTTCCTTTACCTGTGTTTGTGTGTGTCGCCCTCCTCCACGGGTGTAACGTTGGTGACTTTGCCTCACAAGCTTGCAGTTAAAGGGATGAAGGTGGTGATGATTAACCGTGACACCAAAGAGGGTGAGAAGAGGTGAACCTCACTTGGGGGGCGGGAGAGTTCTCCAGTTGCATTGCAAGGGGCATGAGGTTCTTGAAAAGCATTGCCAGTAACTGGGCCAGTTTGCCAGTAGTTGGAACCAGTTTGCATTAGCTGCCTGATGACACGAACAGTCTCATTTTTATTCTTGCCACCTTCCAAAATACACCCTGGTTGGTTTTAACCTACATAGCATAAGCGGTTGATATTTGGAACATCTTCAAAGTCAAACTGTTGAGTGACTCTTGAGCAAGGTGACCCATTTCTCAGACCTGCATTATGTTTCTGGCGTCGTTAGTGGGCACAGGCCGTAGGTCTAAGGCAAAATGGGCTGTGAGGACTTACTGGGGGCCAGTGTAGTGGGACTGATGGACAGATATGGAAAAAAAAATATCTGTGAAGTACTCCCAACTCCACTGAAAGGTGGAGGAATTCAGGACTTTTTGCTGGAAGTACTTTGCGGGGTTGGACTGAAGCCTGTGGAAGTAAGACAAGGGAGACTGAGCGTTAAATCGGCGCCTCGCTCTCCAAAAAGCATCTCTGTCACGTGAACAGAATGATCAGTGGGTCCCTTTTTCATCGGCGATGTGACTAATTCACCTTGTCTTCAGCTGCTCCACATGCACAGTTTCTCCTTGGCCGCTCAGAGGAGCGGCAGCAATTTAAAATGATTAGTGGAAAGAAGAATGTAGTGTTCTTACGGGGAGTGGGCTTGCTTAGTGGCAGCAGAAAGAGGCTTTGGGGAGAGAGCTGTTTTGCTAAGCCCGTAGGTATTTAGGAATTTGCATTGACTAATTAAAGCAAGGTCTGGGGTGACAAAAGCCTTTAGAAGGATCCCTTCCCAGGGCCCGGGTGGAAAAGAGGCAGAGGGAATGCAAGCTTTCAGGAAAGAGGTTTAACAAAACAATGTGAACAATTAGAGCTGCTTAGAAATGGGAGGAGGTGAGGGGCTGAGGATAAAGAGATCCAGCAGAGGGAATGGGAAACAGCTCAGCCTTTTAGTCTTCCTGCCGTTGAACTTGCAGCTTTTGGGTGTGTGTTGCCTGTAAGCAGAAAATCATCAGTCTTTGTGAAAGGTATGAGGCAAGTAGTTTGGTAAGCCCTGCGGGTTGGATATGGATGCCAATAAGAAAAGTGCCCACAGTTCAGCTAGTTAATGCCCAAAATAGCCATTCACTCTCGTGTTGAAATTAAATCATCAGGAAGCCAGGTACTGCCTTGAACTGAGCAGATTTTAAGGCTGTCACAATCCCCATATGTTGCTACCTGAGTTGAGGTACTGGATGAGATAAGCTACTTTGTGGTCTTCTGTTCTCAACGCATAGTTAATCCTCAGGCTGATCTTAATTTATTTATTTATTTATTTTTTAAAGCCCTCCCAGGCTGATGGCAGTAGATAATGCTGAATCTGATGACTAAGTCTGAATAACTGCTGCAGGCCTGAGTTTCCAGGAGTGGAGGCTTCCTGCAGTGTCCAGCTGATATGGGCATCACCAGCTACAGGAGCAGGACTCCAGCTTCTCCTGGAATCTGTGAAACAGGCTTTCTTGCCAGTTTGGCGTTTGCCTCATTAGGGGAGTCCTCTCCACAGAGTGCCTGACTTGAAAGTCTTGTTGGTGTCCGGGGCTGAGGTCAGCAGACAGCCTGGACGGAGGCAGTGGGAGTTGTGCCCAGTTGCGGCGTGGTTTCCATGGTCTTTGGCTGCTTTCCCCATGAGATCATGGTAATAGCTATTTAGACACATAACTCTCCCCTTGCCTTTAATTTAAGGGAGTGGTGGTGGTGGTGGTGCATCTGCTTTTCGTCTGGGCTAGGGTAGTGGTATCTGCAGCATGTTAAAGGTTTGACCATGTAATTAATACAAATGAATTTGTGATTATCAGCCTGATTTGAAAGCCTCTGAGATCTGGGTATGTTCACAGCTGGTACAAAAGACCAAGGATTAGGTTTGCCATGCACATGTGAAAAGTACTGCAACAAAGAGTTGGAGAATTGCTTTATCGTTATTCATGCTAGGTCTGAATTCTGTATTTTGGAAAAGAGTTAAAAAGCAGAGATGTAAGGAATTAATTTTAAAATGTTTTAGCTAGATCATCGTTTTTTTCCCCCAAGGCCTCTGCTGTAAGAAGCCTACTCTGCACCTTCTGAAGATGGACGTTATTGCTATTAATAATGAATCAAATGATTTGACTTGAAGCAAGTTGGATTTCTCATGCTTTTATTATGACAGCTTCAAAGCTGCGTGTGCTGCTGTCAGCAAACAAATTTGCCGTAGCTGTCTGTGTGTGTCTCTCTTGTGATGGTTTGAAGCTTTGTGAGGACCTGGGCGAAGCTCAGCCCTCAGCCCAGTCCTGACCACAGGGGACACCTTCAAGGGAAATAAGGCCCCCCTGCAGCGGGAGCTGCGTGCTTGTCATGAAAGCTTTTCTGCCCACTTGCTGGAAAGCAGCAATAATGCAGGCTTTTTCCCTTTCACCACCTGGGCTGTACCTTTGGTCCTGCCCCTGTGGTCATCTGTCTGATCCACTTCTCCATAAATACATCCTTTGTATTTGCACATCTCACTTTCTTTTGTTGTGGTGCCTCTCCTTCAGGTGATCAATAGTTCTGTATTAATTTAACTGGCCATGTAATTTTCAGACTCATTAAACAAATGGGCCTTCCTTGTCCCGTGCTAAAATAGCCTTCATTTTTCCTTTTGGGTGGCTCCCCCAACGATTGAAATCCAGGAGCAGAATACGTGCAAGGTGGTGGTCTTCCCTGTATTACACGGTCACAGGTAGCTCAGTGTTTGTCTGGCTGACTGCCTGCGCTGACCTCGATTCAGTTATCTAAAAGGATGGTTTTCAGGCTGTCTGCCTGAATTGATGAGCCAAGAAATATGTCCAAATGAATTGGCACCATCTGGGCAGCCTGGCAGTGGAGCGGAGCGAGGTGGTAACGAGCTGCCATCAATTGGAGGAAGTCTCAGTGACTGAGCAGTTGGTTTTCTTTGGTGTTCCTTGATTCACCGCTTCGACTCGGGGCAAGCCCTGAGTCTCTCTGCTCTTGCAAGAGCTTCCATCTTACACTAAAGTAGCTAAATAGCAGACAGGCAGTGGCTCCAGTATCTCTGGATGCAGGCAGGCGTGCAGCTTCGGATGCTGCAGGTCCAGGCTGAGGCTGCTGTGCAAAACACATCCCAGCTGGTGAAGAGCAAAGCCCCCCCTGGCACAACTGCGGATGGAGCTGCTGCCTGGCCCACTTCTGTCACAGCCATCTGGTTTAGCTGCCTTACTATCGTGCTTTTTCTCCCCCCTCTCTCCCTTTATATACAATAAAATGTTAGAGCTGGAACAGGGAGAGGTGTCAGGTCGGTTGTGCTGGCAAATTAGAAGGGACAGAAGCTTCTGACACCAGCAGGGCAGCAAATTCATATCGCTTTTCTGAAGCCAGGGAAATTTCGCTCTGGCTCAGGATCCGGCCTCTCTCAGCAGTAGCTGAGAATGAGGGTGTCTGTGTCATCTGTGTCACTTGATTATGTTATTCAAAATGCAAATTAATGTGAAGCCTCAGTGGAAACGTTAATGGCTCTTAAATATTGAAAGTGTCCCCATATAGCAAGATACTGACTCCTTGGCTTCTCGTTTAAACTCGTTGCGGTCTTTAAAAAAGAACTTCCAGCTTATTGTGGAAGCTGGGAGAGGGAAGGAATGAAAGAAAAGCCCCACAGAAGTGAGCAGGTGTGTTACACACGTGTACCAGAGCGGTGCAGATGAGGCCACGGGAGCTCTGCGGGAGGGACCTTCTGCCACCCTGCTGTGAGTGCAGTGGAGCAGCTCCCACCCTGGTGGCCCCAGGTCTGTGCACTCTGCCCAACCTGATGCCTTTTGTATAGGTGCTCCTTTATGTGCCCTGGGGTTTTTGGCTTTGTGCTAGCTTTTGTCTGAGGCGGATTTTGGGGAATTTCCAAACACGTATTAGGGATCTTTATGGTAGAGGCGGATATTGGAGAAGAAGCTGGCTTATTATTCTTTTTTTTTTTTCCTTCATCTTTCCATGCAATTGCAAAGTTCCCTGTCAACAGAAAAAGTCTGATCAAGGTTGATGTGCTCCCCTGGCTGCCTTTACGCTATTGTGGAAAAGCTCCTGGGGGCAAAGGCAGTAGCTCCTGTGTTCATGGTGGAGGTGGGACACAGATCTTGGAGCTGGAGAGGCTTCTGAGAATTTGCTTTCCTGCAGGATGGATGTGACTTCTCTTAGTTCAGTTCTGCCCCTTTAGAAACAAAATTTTCTTGGAACAGATAACTAGAATCTTTCAGATTAGGGGGTCTTTAGGATCCTCTGAGGGGCTGGGATGTGCTGGAGAGAGGAGCTGTAACGAGGTGACCCTTTGCAAGGTGCAGGAGGTAACATCACCCATGCGTGGGAAAGATGCTGCTTGTGCAAGAAGCTGAGTGAGAGATGGTCTTTGCATTTCATCTGTAGGGTACTATGCTCAGGGTGTGTTCTTCCAGCAACTTAAAACAAGCCACTGATAAGCTTTCATAATTGATCTATTAATCATAGAATTGTAGAATGGTTAGAGTTGGAAGGGACCTCAAAGATCATCCAGTTCCAACCCCTCTGCCCTGGGCAGGGACACCTCCCAACACACCAGGTTGCTCCAAGCCCCATCCAGCCTGGCCTTGAACCCCTCCAGGGATGGGGCAGCCACAATTTCTGTGATGTTGCATCCCCAGGGCAACCTGTTCTGGTGTCTCACCACCCTCACAGTAAAGAATTTCTTCTAATACCTAATCTAACTCTCCCTTTTTCCATCTGAGACTAGTATCCAAAACCTCATGTGCCTCTTCAGGGTTGAGCCCTTTGCTATGCCCCATTGACCTTTAGGCATGAGACATACCTGACATCTTCTCCCTGCCTCTTTGCCATCCAATCCTGAGATCAATACTGACTTCTGAGGGTGTGATAATCTGTTGCAGTACGTGCCTAAAAGAAGTCCCTGACTTCTGTAGAGCAGATCCTGTGTGGTTTGGGGTTCTAGTGGGCATGTCGTGGCATGGAGAGAGGGTGGTAGTTTTCTGTAGGCTGTGTGACAAAAGGGTTCAGCCTAGCAGAGACCAAACGCTACATCTGGGTGCCTCTGTTCATTGACAAGCTTGTGAATAGTTTTTTTTTTTTCCTCTTTTTTTTTTTTTTTTTCTTTTTTTTTTTAATTCTATTGCATTCCCCACTCCCTTGAGTAGTTTACCCATCCTCAGTTATGAAACATACTGCCTGGCAATTCCGACTTATTCTCGGTGAGAAATGCTTCCTCCTTTGAACTTTCAAAGGCCGCCTACGTAATGGGAACACAGTTTATCTTCCACGCACTCTAGGCAGAAAGGAGAGTAATACTTTCAGGCTCTTTTGATCCTTGCTGTGAAGGGAGGCAGCGTGGTTCATTCTGAAATGCGAAGATGATCTCTCGAAAAGGGCCTGTGGGCTGGATGTGTAAAGCAGAATTTTTTGCCTGTGGACTGTCAGTGTATGAGCTTATATATCTCTGGAACTCTTCTAGAAAAAAAAACACGTCTGAAGTGGTTGCCATTGGGTCTGTGTTGCTTTAGAAACAGCAGCATAAAATCAGCCGCCTTCTGTTTCTTTGAATTATTTAATTCCTCTTCCTCTCCTGACTTCCCTTATGCTAACGACTGCTTTCTGTCATGTCTCTATTAAAGTAAGGAATGCAAAATTGCAGGGCTGTTTGAGGGCTGCTTTACACTGAGTGGTGTGTGGCTTGAAAACCACAAGCTGGGCCAGCAGCAGCCGACGGTAGAAGCCCAGCTGTGGCTCTGTAGCTGGAGCCATGGTTTAAGACACGGCAGGTAAAGTGCGTCCTGATGGCTGTTAGGGGTGGAGGCAGAAGTAGCTGACAAAGCTAAGGCTTAACCTCAGCCCCTGACCTATCCTTATGTCTCTGTCACCTCTAGATGAAAGAACAAAAGCTACTTTATTTGCTTCTCTTAAACTGCTATAAAAGCATAATAATAATAACTATACCACAGCTAAATTGAGCTGTATTCTTTTTACTTGTTGCATAAACAGCAGCAGCCCAAGGCACTGCCAAAACACAACCTTGTGTTGTGGGAGACAAAAGGAGAAGCTCCTTTGGGTACCAGTTGTTGCAGCGAAGCCCTGATCATCCAGTGAGCACTCACTGAGCAGAGAAAATGATGGACGTTTGGGTTTTCTAGAGTAAACTTCTCCATCAGGAAAAAATCTCTCTCCTACAGTGACTTTGGGATCTACTTGGTTTATTTTAAGCTTTAGAGAGCAAGAGTTTGCTAGTTCTTTGTGTAAGGAGGTGGTTTTTACCATTTTCCCTAAATTTGTAATGCTTCAAGAATTTCCTGTTGTGGGATCTGTGTCACTTTGAGTGAGCGCGGTGAATAGTTTGGAAAAAAAGCCACAACCCTGGCCTCCCAACATCCCTATACATGGTGGGGCAAGAAAAAGCAGAGCTAAAGTCTTCCCACTTCAGGGAAGGAGAAAAGCCTGATTTTTTTCACCTGAATTGCAGGTGAGTTGAAGACAATTTTGTGGTTAGCGATTCGCAGTTTGTCCTGCCAAAAAGCTTCCGCTTGCTGGGAATAATGAGGCTAGAGAGGGAGAAAAGCCAATATTTGGGAACGACAGCGAAGGGAGGTGGAGTCAGCATCTTGCAGAAGAATGTGAAAAATTAAAAAGGGAGGGAAAAAAAGAAAAACCTGGACATATTCTTATGTATAATTTGCGGTCGTTATAACAGCAATGTCACAAGTACATGGTCTCATCTGAACCTTTCCTTTTTGGCGTGTGGTTGACTTCTGTGAACCTGGTAAACTGATATTTTCTGTCTCAAAGTATTCGCTTATCCTCTTCCTAGAAACCAATACCTACCGCACCCCTCTTTACGGGCAGCCCTCCTGGTGGGGTGAAGATGATGCCAACAACAAGGAGGACAGAAGGCAAGAGGAACATTACTCAGGTAACAGAGATGATTTGGGATGGGAAGAGAGGAGGGGAGGGACGTGACAAAATTTCTGCAGACTTTTGATCTTTGTGTCAAGCCACCTTTCTTCGAGGTTTTAATTACCACTTGTGTTGTGCTTCTTCTTGCACGTTCCTAGGTTTAGATTGCTGCTGATGAAACCAGAATAAGGCAAAATTGAAATGTTTCCCCTAAAATATTTGAACATTAGGAACAGCAGTTGTGGAATGATTCAGTATGGATGAGAAAGGCCTCGCTAAGCTGCTTTGAGATTATGCAGCAGTGCTGTGTCTGTGATTGTACACAGCCCACCTGAATTAATCGTCCACTGTGTCTCCCAGGAGTTTCCTATCTAAGAAGCACTAGGAGAGCTGATGGATTGATTGGGTTTGATTAATGTGGAAGCAATCTGTTTCTCACCTCATCATCCTTAGAAGAAATTTAATCTTACCACTCCTGTTGCTGTGAATCTGTATGAGTGGAAGATGCATCTTTTTTCACTTGTGCGGTAAACATGATGTTTCTATCAAGCATGTGCTTTACTGCACAAAGAAGTGCATTATTTCAGTATATGTGCAGCCTGTCCCGTAGCAGAGCAGTGCTGTGAGCAGCAGCCCTTCCAAGAGATCAAAATAAGTAAGTGACCCCCTAGCTGAGAAATTTGGGCACTATAGGTAAAAAATGTGATTTTTTTTTTTCATCTCTGGTGATGTTACAGACTTAGGTATTGATTCAGCAAAACCGTGCCTGTGATTAGTTTTGTTAAGTCTTTGCTTTGAGCTTTGGAAAGTTGAGTAGCTGTGCATGAAGTCAGCAAAGTGAAACAGGATCTTCCTTACCCATCAGCCTGGGCCTTTAAATGCCACCAACCACATAGGTTCTGTCAAAATACAACGGTGTGTGCATACTCAGCTCTCTCTTTGGGGAGCAAAGGGAAGAAAGGACAAAGTGAATATAACAAGTAAGCATCGATTTCAGTGATGAAGCCATAGTACAAAGCTATCTCCAAAAGAACTTCAATTTTTTTCTTTAATCTGTTTCAGTCAAATGCTTGTGAATTTAAGATTTTCTTGCCTTATTTTTTTCTTTCCCTTTTCTAGAAAGATCAAAAGAGATAACCCAACATGAAGAAGAACTGAATGGTAATATTTCTGCTTATAGAGATACCCAAGAACAGTCGGTGTTTGGCTTCCGGAGAGAGCCAAGTTACTTTGAGATTCCAACTAAAGAATTTCAGCAGCCATCAAAATCCCCAGAAGCCCAGGTCCACGAGATCCCAACAAAGGATGTAGATGCTGTCGTAGCCCCTGTTGTACAGAGTCATGCCTCTTTCACCATTGAATTTGACGATGGTACCCCTGGTAAAATAAAGATAAAAGACCATGTAACTAAGTTTTCGCTCAGACAGAGAAGACCATATAGTAAAGAACCAGCTCATACAGAAGTGATGTCAGCAGAGAGCAAAGTAGCTGACTGGCTTGTCCAGAATGACCCAAGCTTGATGAGACGCCAGTCTTCAGGAGATGATGTATACAGTACAAAGAGCGACCTGCCGGTTCACGTGAGGACGCTTAAAGGTGAGTGAGGTCATGTCATGTGGACCTAGTTCTCTGTTGGCCGTGCAAATGCAGCATAATAAAAGGGAAAAACCCTTCTCCCGTCAAGGAGAACTGGAATTAATTATCTCTGCTATAAATTTGCAAGATGAAGAATATTTCTTTAATGGTTTTTATTTATTTTTTATTTTAATTTTCTTTAATGGCTTTAATGGTTAATGGTTTTGCATCTGGCTAGCATGCTTTTAACCTGGCTGTGAAGTAAGTCATGTGTGATGCTGGCCTCGGGACACTCTAATCTGGTTCCTCTACATCTGTAATGCCAGCTCAGCAGTAACAGTGATTTAAAAAAGAATTTTCATCTTTAAATGTCTGAAATAATTTCCATGTGGTCAGGCAGGCCAGTAAACACAGGTATTTCCGTGGATTTCCTTCTCTTACCTTCTAGCTGGAGGAATGACTTTTCTTTTTAGCTGCAATTCAGAAGAGGCTAAGTGTGATCATCTGGGTGGCCATTTGGTCAGATGACCAAAGGTCACCAAAGACATGGAGACTGGTGATAGATTTGAGATACACATGATCACCAGTGGAGGAAATTGTTGTGCTTGTAGAAGAAGGTTTCTTCTCTTAAACTAAAGCTTCTCTGAAATCCTGCTCTGTTCAAAAACTTCAGGTTTTGTGGATCTGTGTCCTGTTAAGTGTGTCACTGTGAGAAATTCTTTGGGGATTTTTCAAAGATCTGTAGTGTAATTTGGAGCCCAATTCTTAGAGCCGCTGGTGGGACTCACGTGATTCTCATGCAATATAGAATATATTTTGCAAGATTTGGGCTTGCTTGGATGTCTCTTTTGGGCCACGCGCTGAACAGCCGAGAGGAGACTACTGATCCCTGCATTCTTGTTGCCTCACAGGCCTTTGGAAAAGCTCCTGGTCTGAACCACAGCTTTAACTGCTGAAGTCCTGTTGAAGGTTACCAGACCTACTTGAGCTTGAGGTCCTTCTTAAACAAGAGCAATAAATTGCTTTCCTTTAAAGGAGTATTTACTTGGTCCTTGTTGGAAAAAACCTTTCTTGTAATATGAACAGTTTTACCTATTACAGCTCCAACTTGCTGGTTTGTATATGGCTTTTTGAGAAATCCCCATAGTCAAAGTAATCTCACGTATCCTGCCCTGGGGTTTGGGCATGTCATGGAAATAGAATTATTTTGTTGTCATTGCTTGCTTCTAGTTCTTCCCGGTAAGGGACAGTGTTGAGGTGCCCTGCCTGATTATTTAGAGTCGTATTTTCAGTCTGCTGTGACTGTGTGATAGAGGGTTTTGGGTTGGTTTGTGTTTTTTTTGTTTGTTTGTTTTTGTGATAATGGATTTTGTTGTGCCAGGGGTACGAATGTGTTTCGGTAGTTTTGATCTTTCCTCTTGGAGAAAACTAGAGAGCTAGGCAGCTGCTGCTCAGGATTTTTCTGAGCAACACACACAGGAATTCTTTGACTGCACTTGCTTCTTTGCAGCCCATAAGGCATAGAAAGAAGCAGAGGTAATTTAGCGCATAATTTGCATATCAAGAAATTAACTCTTTGGATATTTGATTAAAACATAAACTGTTGGTGGCCTGAGGAGTTTCTCCACCTCTGCCTTGTCAGGGGACAGGGTATCATTCATCTGCGATAGCTGTGTAACGTGTTCTTCTGGCAGGGCTAATTTGGAAGTTGTCTTGGAGGCTACTGCTGGCTGCCTACCGAGTTTGGGTCTTCAGGATCAGAGATGCTCACCGTTGGGGTTCTCTAGTAACATTTGTTCCCTGATGGGAGAAATATAGTGAATATAAAGTCTGATCTCAAGACTAGAGAACTTAGGTCTTAGCAGCTTGAAGGGGATGTGCATGGTGTTCTGCTGGGGCATCCGTGGGCACGGTGGGTGTTTCTTCCTTGTGTCCTCACCGTTTTGCATTCAGCCAAGTTCTTAGCCAAGACCCTTTAATTTAAGAACTTCCAAGGACGAAGCTTATCAGCCCTCAGGGCGCAATGTAAAGTTTGCTGGCTTCCTTCATGAGGGTGTTAGGAGACTCCTCAGAGGACTGACTTCTGGGTTGAATGGGTCTTGTATTAAATTCTAATCTTTCACAGTTAACTGGAGGTAATAAATGGTCTTCACCCATGTGTCTGGAGAACTTGCAAAGTAGGTTTGAGCAGTTTTCCTTTCAAGCACGTGGTATTTTAGCCAGTATATCTTGCTGCATATTACAGTCTAGAGCGCAGAGACCTCTTTCCCCGTTCTCCCGATGACAGGTTCCTGGTCGTTGACTGAATCGTGTTGTGTGCCTTCACACCCGTTCCCTTCTCCAAAAAAAGGTTTGTTTTTTGTTTTATTTTTAACTCTTTTGTTTGAGTTACTTTCTGAGAGTCCTGAACTAAGGCGCTGAGGGGCAGAGCATCACTGATACAAAGAGAAGGTTGTAAAGATGGTTGTGGTTAACATAACTGAAAATAATTATAAACTTATTTAAGCTTAGTCAATTCTAAGTAACGATTTAACCTTTGCTTGGCTGGTGATAGGAACTCTTGGGGGTTTCATGGTGCAATTCAGGAAGAGTAAACGGACGTTTCTTTTATCCCCTGCTTTATTTTCCCCTTGTAGAGTGGGGTAAGGTGGGTGCTCGGAGGTGCATGCACTCTGTAACACGCTGCTCTGGTTTTTCATCCTGGGGATTTGGTTTCACGGGATGCGGCGTGCGGGGGTTTCTTTACTGATCCTGCGGAGAGATTTCTGCTCTGTAACAGACAGAACCTAACGAGGGGATCTTGGACTACAGTAATTGGGCGGAACGGCAACATAATGTCATCATTTTTATTTAAATGGGAAAAAAAACCCACACCGCAAACAGTCAGCATTACAAAATCGGAAACCCTTGGGGTTTAAATGATTTCTTGAATTGGTTTTTAATAACTTGATAGGCAATCAGTTGTGAAAAGCAGGGTCAGGAGACAGCTCCCTTCTCTTTTACTTCCTCTGACGGGATGCAATCGCTGTACCTCAGCAGGTATCTTCAGGCTTGTTTAATCCTGTAGGATTTTTTTTCTTTTAACTCAAAAAAGATAAATTTCAACTGGGAGGTAATGACAGGGCAACTGAGAATATGAAAGTCAAATCTACATACTTTGTCTCCAGGCAATAGGCACGAGGACGGGACGCAGAGCGACTCTGAAGACCCTGTGGCACCCAAGGCAGAGAAGGAGACGACGACGACGACAACGACGACGGGCAGCGAACGTGCGACGGAGCAAGCCAGGCTGCAGCGCCAGATGAGGCGTGATCCCCACGAGATGCTGCACAACAAGCAGGCCTTCGTCATCGAATTCTTCGAGGACACGCCGCGGAAGAAGCGGTCTCAGTCCTTCACTCACAGCGCTCACTCCTCGCAGAGTGACACCGATCCAGGGCTGAAGACCAAGGTCGAGAAGCGTAAGAACGCGTTGCCGGCAGAGAAGCTGGGAAATGCGGTGCCACCGTCCCACCTTGGGGCACAGGCGGGCAAGCCCAACAGCAACTCCTCTGGGACCCAAAGAGCTAGCTCCTTCAAGAGGGAGAAGACGGAGGATCGGATCAACTCTTCATCCTCTTCTGCTTCCAGACCACCAGCCAAAACTTACGGGAGTGTTGGGAGGAAGTCAAAAATGGCTCAGGATTTTATGGCCGAGTACTTGCGGGAAACTGCTCAGTCTGGGAAGCCAAGTGCCGAGAAACCAGCACCTCTGCCTGTCCCGGTAGCTCCGCGCGTGGTTATATCGTCAGAACCAGAGCCTGCCTCTGCTCCATCTCCAGAGCTAAAGTCTGCCCAGGGCAGGAGGAACGATGAGGAAGACAGCGTGAGTGAGACGGGCACATACACCATCGAGACGGAGTCACAGGATAAAGAGGTGGAGGAAGCGCGAAAAATGATTGATCAGGTAAATGCTGCTTTTCTGTGCTTGGCCAGCAAGCTGAGGGCTAAAGGCTTGGGCGCTGGAGGGCCTAGCTTTGTTAGCTGTTGTTGTGCTCCTTTTTGAATTGGATGCAGCAGGATTTATACTTAAGGGTGGGAAATCATCCTGGGTGACCTGTGCTAAGGGTAGACCTCAGAAACACAAAGAGGATGGTCTTTAGAAAACCCTAACAAAACAACAAACAGACAAACAAAAATACCAGACTGCAAGAAGGCAAAGTAAACCCGCAGCAAAGAGCTGCCTTGCTTCCAAAATGAGATTTGGATGTAAAAGTGCAAGAGTGGGTTTGCCACCAGTTTAGAGGAAAGGCAGGAGCAGAATAAAGATGGGGCTGATGCTGCTGAGATTCTGGCTGGGAGCATCTCTGCTCTCTAGGACTGTTCCCAAGCCTCTGCCTTGGCATCGCATCGCCTCCTGCCCGCTGTTACAAGGATGGGAGCTGCTGCCCGTCACTGATACAGCATCCCTGGGTAGACCCAAAGGAGACTCAGGCCAAGGGCTGGTGCTCTTGATCCTTCACGAGCCGCAGTAGTAGGTGGTTCTGTATTTGGCAGTGCTTGGCTAGAGAGGGAGTGCTGGCTGCCAGGGCAAGTGGCAGCTTGTCGACATAACGAAGGGTGCGGTCGAGGGCAGAGGAGATCTGGATGAATCTATACTTGTTTGGATTTTGCAAAGGGAATGAGAGTTTAAAAACAAAAGCCCAGAGTTGAGGGAGAGGCTTAACAAAATAAAATTAAAAAAACCCAAAACCACCCTACTAAGCAACCTCAGGGCAACCCAAAATTTGACTGATTTTCAGGTTTAACTTTCATCTGTGGTCTATTATGAAAACAAAACTGGCAAGTTGATATGAAGGTTTAGTGAAGTGTAGGCAGGAGGATGGTGAGGTTTAAAGGAAGCCTTAATTGAACCTGGCTTTAGAGCTTTGTGTACAGTGTTCTGTGAGCCTGGATCCAGCTTCCCTCATTTGTTTGTTTATTACATTTGTTCCTTACATTTTGTTTGAAATGTGATCGGAAGCTTTCAGGGCAGGGTTTAAGCCATAGCAAGGTCCTAGTCCTGACATTCGATGGTTAATTGTTCTGGTGGGGGAATATAAGGAAAAATGCCACAAAATTGCAATTATTTCTGGCTAGTAGTCTTGGCAGCCTGTGGCTGAGGCAGATGTGCTGGCCAAGTTCTGCTCCTGACTCTGCTATAGACTTGGTGCAGTGCAGACCTGCTTCTTAGGAAACATCACTGGACCTCAGTGTTTCTGTCCATAAAGAAAGATGGTATGGATTCTGGGTTCTCTGACCGTGCTTTTCATTCTCCCCACCACTGCACACAGACATTTTTATTTTTTTTTTAAATAGAAGTGAGAGTGGAGAATTTGATGGCTGTCTCTGCCTGGCCTACGCACCCTCCGTGCTGACATCTTCCTCTGAACTTGTAGTCAGGGAAGAGAATCAAGTCCTTCTGAGGTGTGGGTCTTTGTCACCCCCCCAGGCAGGACTGTTTGTCTCCAGAAGGAATCTGGTCAACTAGTTCAAACACTCACCCGTCACAGAGGTGCATCCTCTCCCAGGTCCTCATGCTGATTTACTTAACTGACTTTTCTGCTAGACCCGGAGCTTTCCCATATTTCTATTTTTTTTCCCCTAGTTCTCAATGAATGAGCTGGTAAATAGCTTTCCCGATACTCATCCTGAACTTCTCAGGGCTGAAAAGGGATTCCTTTTCAGTGAAAGTTACTACTGTTAAAGGCAACTCACTGAAATAATGAGAGTGAGAGAAAAGGTGGGTGTGAGTGGGATTCTATGAATAAGTGTAGTTAGAGCTGCTACTGTGGAGTAAAGAAGATGATTTACATAGTTTCTATGAAAGCTTTGACAAGTGTTTCTGGCCCTTTGGGATCATAGTTTGTGTGTGACTAATGTTTCCTGGATTTGGATTTTGGGCTAATATTTTTTTTTTCCAGTTTCTGTTGTTTGTTTCTTAATCTTTTGCATGTAAACACATTTCAGGTTTTTGGTGTTCTTGAGTCTCCTGAATTCTCCAGAATCTCTTCAGCCTTTAGACCAGTAATTAAAGGTGAAAAAGAAGACTCCAGTTCTCATCAACATCTAATCAGTGAAAATGGCACTAGTCAGAAGTCACCCTTGCTCCAGGCACTTGCCTCGAAACCTGTGAGTGGGTCTCAGGCTGACGCACAGGTACGGGCAGTCCAGGTGGATTTGCTGGGACGGTGGAGGTGTAGATGGGTTTTCTGTCTGGATGGAAATGTGATGCGTGGATTGATTTCCATTTTGAGGAGACCGAGTGATGTGTGTGTGAGAGGCTGGGATTTGGTTTACAAACCCTCTTTCTGATGCTGCCTTCCCCACCTTGTTGTAGATGTCTGCAGCATCTCAGGGGAGTCAGAAGTGGGTGTCCAGGTGGGCAAGCCTTGCGGACAGTTATTCTGACTCTGGATCTGTCTCTGGGCAGGGTGATGGAGGTGCAGGTAAGTTTCACCCTGACGTTACTGTTTGAAAGGGGCTGAATCTAAGTCAGGATGGTATGAAAAGCAGGAATTAAGAGCTTCTGTGCCTCTGGCTGTGGCTTATTTTCTGTTTTAGATAATGTACGTGGGGTGGGAAGGGCAGAGTGAATCATTCCCAGTGGAGTACTGTGTCCAGTTTCTGGGTTCCCCAGCTCAAGAAGGACAGGGAGCTGCTGGAGAGGGAGCAGCAAAGGGCTATAAAGATGATGAGAGACCTAGAACATTACTCTGATGAGGAAAGGCTGAGGGACTTGGGTCCTTTTAGTCTGGAGAAGAGAAGACTGAGGGGGGATCTGGTCAAGGCTCAGAAATACTTAAAGGATGGGCGTCAGGAGGATGGGGCCAGTCTTTTTTCAGTGGTGGCCAGTGACAGGACAAGGGGCAGCAGGCACAAACTTGAACATAGGAAGTTCCATCTAAACATGAGGAAGTTCTTTCCTTTGTGGGTGGCAGAGCCCTGGAAGAGGCTGCCCAGAAAGGTGGTGGAGTCTCCTTCTCTGGAGACATTCAAAACCCGGCTGGACACTGTTGTTCCTGTGCAACGTGCTGTAGCTGACCCTACTGTGGCAGGGGGGTTGAACTAGATGATCTCCAGAGGTCCCTTCCAACCCAAATAAGTATTCCCGTTCTGTGAGTAAGGATTGAGAGAGCCTCTGGTTTGCATTTCAGAGTGATCCAAGAAGTTCTTCAATATTATGTTTGACACGACTAAAGGGCACCTGGGAAGGAGAAAAATCAGAAGGGCTTTGGGTGTTAACTAGCCCCGAGTAGTGATTCTTGAGACTGCCACATGATGCCAGATGAAAGCCCTTTGCAAGTTGTCTTGGACTTAATTGTTGACTTGCACTGTTTTGGTGTGCTGCTCCTGTGTCTGGCTGTGCTGAGCATTTTAGGCCATTCTGGGGTTTGCTGTTGGGTGGCAGGTTTGAAGTGTGAAGATTAATGCAGAAAACTAGATACGGAGGGGAGAATGGAAACAGGAGGAGATAGATGCTCCCATTGTAGCTGGCAGGACAGCTTACAGACCTCTGGTCCTGTTGGTATACGAGAAAGAAAGAACAGTGCTTTGTTGGCTTTTGTAAACATTTTTGCTCTTTTTTACTTGGAAATATTTGTCACTACCTTCATGCCATCAACAGCAATAGACTCTGTAAAGATTAGAGAAACCTTTGTTTTGGAGGTCACGCTGTGTGAGAACCTGACTCCTGGAGCATTTGAATATTACCATAGTCAAATAACCAATTATCCTGATATTTAAAGGTGATATCAGATATGAAGCCCTGGCCAGCAGCATGGGAGAAGTAAGAGCACTCTTTCAATGAAGTATGTCCATAACAATAATCCCACCCATGCTGGGATGGTGAGCTCTAATTCACAACCTCTTCATTGTTGCAGGGTCTTTCTCTTGAGCTTTTCCTGTGGGATACGATCATGTCACAGAACTTATACTATCAAAAATGCCATCTATTTAGTCAAAACAGCTATGTTGTGTGGAATGGTACTTAAAGCATTGCATCACTGCAGGGGTTTGCCTGAAGGCTTTTCATCTCCTTCCCATGGCCTGATTTATGGTAGATGGATGCCAGCAATGCCTTTAGCCTCTAAATATATGTGTTTGTCCTGGGAGGTAGATTATGGGAGAATGAGTCTGAAATCCTCCCTTGACAGAGGGAACGTGTTGAGCACTGTGATCAAGCAAAGGAATTAAGTACAGTTTTATCTAAAGTGTCTATAATTGATAAACCAGAGGGGTTGAGCAGGAGCCAGGCTTTATTGGTGTTTATATTACCTAAAAGCTGAGTTCTAAGCATGTGTCTTGTGAGTGCTTTTGTGGATTTGCACTTTGCAGGATCAAGCTCTTGCTAAATTAAAAACAACAACAAAAAAGCTGTGTGGTTGTATGACAGTTGATTCTTGTCCACTTAACTCTCTTCAGAAAGCAGCGTAGCCCCAAAACCTGGCGAACCAGAGAACACTGTGCCCTTGAGAACAAGGCGTCTTCTTCCCCAACTCCCACCAAGTGATAAGTCAGAGAGTCCCACGCCCGCGGCCCTGGTCTGCCAGGAGTCCTTCTCCGAGGCTACCAAGAGAACCATTGTGAAGGACCACTGTGTGGAAGCCTATGGTGATTCCAGCAGCCGCCTCTTCATCCAAGAAGACTTGGATCCAGATAGCCTCAGCGATGCCAGCAGGTCTGACGATGGCTTTAGCACGGAAAAAGTCAAGAAATATAAAGAGAACAATAAAATGCTAGAGCAGATGGGGGAAGATGCAAAATCAGAGAGTCGGCAGCCAGGAGCCTCCCGGGTCTCAAACGTGAGAGTTGTAAGTGAGCCAGTTTCTGCTTCGTTCTACATTGGTGATGACAGCAATGACGCAGGGATTCCCTCCAAGCTCTCTCTGAGCATGTCCCATGCTCGAGCAGACAAAGACAGCAAGGATCAGGAGTTTTCCTTCAAGTCTGCTGGCATGCCAGTTCCTGGAAAGCCACCAGTCAAAGACGTTAGTGCTTACATTAATGCAGCAGGAAAAGTGGTTATTTCCCTTCATCAGAGTCTTCCTCAAGACCAGGAAAACATGTCAGGAAAGGAAACATTGTCGTTTGTCAGACAGGAAAGTTTTACCAAAGATAAATCAAGTGGTGGTGTTCCTCAAAATAAACTCCCCCATATTTCAAGTCACCCTCTGCTTAAGGATTTAGAGGCTGTTCGGTCAACCCGTATGGACTTTGGTCAGGAGACTCATCTTCTCCTTAAGGACACTGAAACAGCCTTGGCAGCACTGGAAGCCAAATTACTTGGTCAAAGCCAACAGCTGGAGTCCTCAGAAACTGCTGGTCAGCTGGAGGACTCCTTGTCAGGGGACTCGGACGTGGACACTGCCAGCACGGTCAGCTTGGTGAGCGGCAAAAACGTCCCGACGAGCGCCCCGAAGCGCAAAGCGATCGCAAGTTTGCAGAAGGAGAAATCATCCTCCACACCGTCCATCCAGGAGCAGTGCGGGCAGCCGAGCGCTCGGGACAGGCTGACGGAGAAGCGGAAAACGCAAGCACCGGAGGCAGCGAACCGTGCCGAGGCCACCAAACGCTTCCAGATGAAGCGGAGCGCCGGGGCTCGAGGGTCGCTCGACTTCACCGACGACGAGAGAAGCTCAAGCCTGCCCTACTTGCCGGTCCCTGACGCGGTTGTTTCTGACCATGAGCACTCGGTAACCCGGCCGGTTCCCAGAAGGAAACCTTTTACTCAGGCTGCCAAGGAGGACCACAGCAAAACGACTTCCAACGTGCAGAAGATCCAGCAAGTTCTCACCCGCTCCAACAGTTTATCCACCCCACGGCCCACGAGGGCCTCAAAGCTACGTCGTGCCCGGCTGGGGGATGCTTCAGACAACGAGTGCGTCGATACCGAGAAAACATCTTCCAACCCTGAAGCTGCTGCTCCCTCCTCCAAGCAATCCACAGAGACGAAGAAGCTGTCCCGGCTGGACATCCTCGCCATGCCGAGGAAACGGGCCGGTTCGTTTACGGTGCCCAGCGACTCCGAAACGGCTCAGTCGAGGTCGGGGTTTTCGGGCCGGAGCGTGGAGTCCTATCGGAAGACGGGTATTTTGGAGGTTAGAAACGCAGCGAGGAAAACAGCGGCTGCTGCCTCTACGAAGCAGCCTTTCAGCAGGACCCGTTCAAGCAGTGTCAAGTACTCTTCCTCATCCAGTAAGTGCTCGTGCTTTACGTTTCTCCTTTTATTGTCCTGCTTGCTGATTTACAGGCTGCACAAGGTTGCCAAGGATTGGTATCTCAGTAATAAGAGCCCTCCATCGGTAAGTACAAAAGTCTGCATTAACAAGTGGTTGAAATTTCCCGTGGGTTTGGAGCAGAGGAGATCTCAGACCCAGTGAGGTGTCATTGTGGTGTCAACGGCAAAACAGTTATTTTTCTTCTTCTTACCCCCCCTCTCAGTGAATTTGCTTTTTGAGTGATTTGAGAAGAGCATGTGTGACGTTTTGCCGTTTAAAAAGTAGAATTTAATGCCTTTGCAACGCTACAAGGAATTCTGTTCTGCTTTTCTTTGACTTCAAAGAGACAAAGTTTGCTCCGTTATGGGGTTGACAACAGCTGATGTCAAAGGTGGATGTTTCAAAGGCATCTGAAACAGGAAAACAAGAAATAAATGTCCCTATGTTTTTAAGGCTGTTCCCTTGTTCTTCCTGTAAATGCAAATAAATGTGGGGCTGGACACGACGCGGTGGTTGCCCCAAGAGAGTCCCTCTACTGTGTTTTCATTCACTTTTGCCATAGGTAAGGCAGGTGCACAGTTGTGTTTCAGTGGTTTGGGGGCTGTCTTGCCCTCCCAGCTGTGCACTCAACAGGCCTTTGCAACGTCAACATCTGTCATGCTGAAATCAGTCTTTAATTAAATGGTGTGGACAATGTAGATAACTCTTCTAAGATGGCAGTTGATAATTAGAGATTGTCCCCAACACCTTGGGTTTAAGTCCTGGTCTGTGCCCATACTTTGACTGACCATGGACGTGGGAAAGCTGCTGTTTTTAGGAGTGATGGGAAGGGCAGGGAATGGGAAGAACCCCTTTGGCTGGCTTTTTCAGGCCTGTGGAGAGGGATGCTATTTTCACCAGATTTGTGTTTTTGTAAGGAGTCTTAAAGTTCTGTGTGTATCCTTTTCATACCGTTGTAATAATTATCCTTCTTGCACTGTTCATGTTTATTGCATGCTAAAAATTGTGATTTGCTGCTTGTTTTGATTTGGATTGTTTTAGTGCATCCAGCTTCCCTTTTATTTTAATGATTTGTTTTCTTGCACATTTGTATATGCATGTAAATCGGAATGGGAATAAGCTAAAAAATTATGTACAGTCTCTTCTCTTGCCTTTATTTGAGATGCTGTTATTATTGACCTCTTCTTAAACAGTAACAAAATTAAAACAAAATAACGTGGTCAGAGTTTTCCGAACAGGAGGCACACTTTGCGCTCCCTCTGCCTTCGGACCACAAACGTCGAATCATTTGGAGAAAAATGCTAAGTGTTGGCCAGTTCTTGATTTAAATGAATTGGTTTTTGATTTCCAAAGCTTTGTAGCAGCGTGCTAACACCTTCCTTCCTGCACAGTTGCAGCAAATTACGCTAATCCTTCCTTTGAATTAGTTGCTCTTAAAATACTAACCTCCTAATTCCTTGATAGGATTGTGGACCTTGCACAAGCTCTAGGTATTTGTGTGTACTTCGTGCTTCATCGTGCTGTACCCAGTGTGTGATGCATGTTCCTTCACTAATGCTGTTCTAGTGAATCAACACTGAGCACCCCATTCCTGGAACAAAAGGGGGAATGTTGATAAACTGAACTGCTACACTGTGCCATCAAGACATTTTTGAGTAATATATATCGAAAGCATTGGCTGTCAAACCTTGGGAATAAGGGGGCAAATGTGGCTGATTCATTCAAGGAGCACTTAACTAACCTCATGAGTTTCCAGCTCTCCCAGTGGGAGAAAGTGAATCTCACGAAGGGAGGGACAGAATTGAACTATCTGGCCATGAGACAAGAAGTGCCAGTGACTTGTGAGGCCTTCTGAAGTACCTTTGTGTGAATAATCCATGTTCCCAGTTCTGAAAGCTAAGGGCCTGTCTCCCCTGCTCCTCTGTTCACACGATGTGTTTACTCGATAGAATATGAACGGTACAGGGGGAGCTGATCCTGATTTCCCTTGGTGTAGAGGGATGGAAAATCAGGCTCTTCATTTTAAAATTGCTGTTCAGTGACAGGGTGATGTCTTGATTATAAACCTGTGTTTAAAAAAGAAAATAAATAAACCTGTACTAGATCGG
>VZRU01004821.1:23644-42196 GCA_013398155.1 Pedionomus torquatus | reverse complement strand
GCCCCATCCCTGGAGGGGTTCAAGGCCAGGCTGGATGGGGCTTGGAGCAACCTGGTGTGGTGGGAGGTGTCCCTGCCCGTGGCAGGGGGGTTGGAACTGGATAATCTTTAAGGTCCCTTCCAACTAACCATTCTATGATTCTATGATCTATAGTTTCTACCTGCATTTTATATGCCAAATTTGTTGGGTTTGTTTTTATCATCTATGATGCTGGCTTTAATTTGCTTGCAGTGAAGCTTTTAACTGTTGTAACTTTAAATAAGGGGGCTGGTTCTGTGTTTGATGGGTCTTCATTCTCCAGGGAAGGACGGAAGGGGAATGAAGCGGTGTCTGTAGAGAGGGGTAGAGCAGCAGCAAGCAATGGGAGCCCAATTTTCAAATCGGGACATCTGGGTGCTTCCCATTCGAGGAGGACCTGGGTGTCTGCAGAACCGGTTGGGATAATTGGGCAGCTTCCACTCGGCTCCAGGGCTTGGAGCCAGCCCTGACTGTGTCATTAATGGTCAATTGCGAGGCAGGAGGTGAACGTGGGAGTGTGAACTCTTGCAAATAACACCCATCACTAGAGTCTGTTCTTCACTCAAAACCCCCCTCCTTTTTCTTGTACTCGCAGCTAATTGGAAAGGTGTCTGCAGGCTTGAAAATTGGGCTCTTTTTAGAAAAAAACCAACTTCTTTGGGACTATGAGGAGCCTGAAACATGTGCTACTTATACACAGAGCTTCTGTGCATGGAAAGCCTAGTCTGTGGTAATAATTTACTATATTGGAGTTGGGAACATGGTTACTTTGCTTTACCATTGGAATTTCCCACTGCAAATTTATACAGTCAATGGGAGCCATAGAAGTGCTCAGCTTTTGAAATAAGCTCTGAGAATGTGCCGTTTACCTTAAAATCTGCACAGAAACTCTCCTTTCCTTGTGTTCTCCGGCTAGTTTTGTGTTACCTTTTTGCCCTTTTGTAGTTATTCTTTGCTACTTTTCCTTGGTCTGAAACCAATTCATTTTTTATAAGCGTCAAGGCGGAGACCGCAGGGTTCAGATTACACTTCTACTTCGGAGGAGGAATATGGCTCAAATCACAGCTCCCCTAAACACAAACGCTCCCATACTTCAACAGCCACACAAACGCCGAGGATACGTGGCTCTGGGCTGGGCAAGCAGAAGCATAACGGCAGAGAAACGGATGATGATGAAGAATTTGATGACCACCCTGACCCCTACAACTTCATGGCGCAAACAGCAGAGATAGCCGAAATAGCCAGGTGAGGTGGGGGCTTTATGGATTTGTGCATTCAACCCGTATATTGAAAACGAGTTGATTTATTTTATTTTTTTTTATCTTGGGGTTCAAATCAAACCCGGTTGTGGTGGTGGAAGGAGAGCTCCTGTCGTTTGTACGCCCCTTGTTCATGTCTGAACAAGTCAGTGTTCAGATTTGGAAGGTTTTCACGAAGCTTTAAACCTCTGCTAGGATGTGCTGGTCGTACTTTCTCCCTAGAAAATGCCAAAGCACAAGGCATTGTATCTCAGTTTGTTTCTCGTTCAAGCTGTGGATGGGTCTCCTCTTGTAGCTCGAAGTCTGTCACAAGATGTAACCATCTGTAACCTGCTTGTTTCTGCTTTCTGCTGGAAGTCACTGTGTGCTCCTGGACCGGTTGGTGTGAATTGTCCTAGTTTGCTGCAGAGGAAGTCAAATGGATTAGCAAAGACTGAATATGTAAACTGTTGAAGCTGCTTTGCCTGAAGGTGGTGAGAGAGCAGCAAGGAGTTGCCTGCAGGGCAAAAACCTCTCTTCCTGGCACAACTGAATCCAAATCTGTCTAGGCTCAGGGTATAAACGAGGTGTTGCTTTGCTTGGTGTCCCTGGATATGGGACTTAGTGTGTACTGGTGGTCTGATGGTTGCCTGGAGGACCTCGGCAATAAAGCAAATAGATTCTTTTTTTAAACAGTGGCATTTGAGGTTTGACATCTCTAATATGCAACTGTGTTATGCCAACTTTCCAGAAATACTGGTCTTCCATTGTACTGGCCATACTTGAAATACTTTTGACTGAAGAAGCCGTCTGCTGGCTGCTTCTGGTCAGCGTTTCCACCTTGCCATCCAGCCATATTCCTTGCCACACTGATCTCAAAAGGACTTTTCTCGCCCCAATATCGCCGTCAGCCTTCAAACGGGGGGCTGTGCTACCCGTGCCGCACGGAGCTGGCGTGCGGGAGGTGCCGGCTTCCCTCCCGGCAGCGTTCCCCAGGGCGGGAGAGCGCTTGGGGATGCGGCAGCTAAAAATAAGTGGTTGCATCAGATTTGTCTGGCGCTGCACGATGCAGGGCTCGGTCACAGAGTCTGCTCCGTAATTGCAGTTCTGATTTCCCTTGCTGCTCCCAAATTAAGTGGGAGGGGTTTAGAGGAGTCGGGGAGAGTTAAAAGGGAAAATGCCACTTGTTTACAGTAAGTGAATCATATAATGGATGTGTTCGCTGACAGCTCTATCCAAATCGGCACAGAGAGGGGGCACCTTAGGCAGGCAGATCAAATTGCTTTTTATTAACTCAATTATGCATTTTCTTTCCAAGGAAATGTTTTGATGGACTGACAGTTTTATTACATTGCTTGGGTTTTTTTCAAATTAAAAGAAGGAAATCTCTTTCAGATGAAGCAAGCTAGCTGGGAACTGATTTTTTTTTAATTATTATTATTTTTTCTCTCTCAGAAACTTTTCTTTAGAAATACTCCAATAGCTACTTTTGGACTGAAGGGTTGGGGTTTTTTAAGCTCTGCTAGCAGCAAGCAGTCCAGAGACTCAGAAACTCTTTTTTGAGATCTGGAGCAAGTAGAGCAGAGTGCTGCAATTGCAGAGTGTGAACTGGGCACCTGTCAAGGGGCTTGAAGTCTTGGTTTCTGGCAGCCAGATCCCTTTAAGGTATGCCCTGCTTACCCTGGTAGTCCCTCAGCCCTTCCAGAGAAGGCGGAGGCATGCTTTGATTTACAGTCTATAAACCACAAAGGAGAAGGAAAGTGAGTTTGAAATTTTATTTAAATAAATAAGGACAAAAGCCTGTCCTTGCACGGGCTTTTAAAGGGAAAAGAAAGAATTCTCAAGAAGAAAAGGTGGCTATTTTCTATTTAAAATAAAAAAGAAGGAAGGAAGTCGAGGAGCAGTAACATAATGCTTCTTTATGGATTGTCTCTAATACTTTCTGGTAGCGTGTAGTCACTAGAATTTGCCTGTTATCAAATTTCTTCTTTGAAGCTGGGTTTAGGAGGGACCTGGATCTGTTTTGTTCCTCTTATATGCAGCCAGAGTATTCCTTGACACCCTACCAAGGCACCCCTCCAAAAACCCCTGCTTTTCCTTACCTCTGCAGAGATTATAATTTGTAGAAACTTATATTTTATGAGTATGAGGCTAGTGATGTCGTGTCCTAATGGCTCTGCTGCTTGCCCTGTGCTTCAGGCTCAGCCAGACTTTGGTGAAGGACGTGGCCATCCTTGCCCGAGAGATTCACGATGTCGCTGGAGATGGGGACTCGCAGAGTTCATCAGGGACGGGGCTGAGCACCTCCCTCAGCTCTGTGCCCAACACTCCTGCTTCTACCATATCGGCGAGAGAAGAGGTAAGATCCCAAAACGACAGAAATCTCTGTCTCTCAGCGTGAGTGAGTCTGCAGGGTACGTTTGCGGTGGAAGACCAGGGCAGCGTCCCCAGTTGCTGAAGCATAAAAAAAACCTCATCTCTTGCCCTCCTTCCCTGCCCCCCCCAAAAAAAAGACCAGCAGAAAGATTGACTGCAGCCTATTTAGGGTGCTGTTTATTTTGTCCTCCCCTGTGTCACAGCCAGCCTTGCAATAGATGGGAGTGGGCTGCACGGGTCAGGAGCTGTACTGAATCTGGGCAGGTTTGGCTTTTGTTGAAGGATCTTTACTGTGCCTCCAGGAAGCAAGAGAGACCCTAGTGTTGAAATGTTAGATTCCTCACGTTATTTTCTAAGGATTTCATGGCCTGTAGTTGGACTTTGGTCCCTGGAGTTTGCGTCTGAGGAACAGGATGGGTTGGGTGTGCTCTGCTGCTGTACCAGGGAGTCAGAGCCGCCCTCCTTGTTTCAGACAAGGCCCTGATGATGTGCTCTGGCCCCACAGTCTCTACCAGCTACATATTTTGTACCTCTGCCGTGTCCTTTCTGCTAGGGCTGTTAAAACATGCAGATGTTACTTGAATCCCTTCCTTTTGTCTGTGTGTTGATGAGTAAGGGCTGGGACTCTGTTTTCCAGCCAACAAGGAAAGCAAGGAGGGAGGGAGGGAGGTTGGGAACTGTTGTCCTTCAGCTCTTCAGTGAAGCTGTGGCTTCCTCCTGGACTATGTGACACAGTTTATCGGCACTGGAACAGGGAGGAGAGAGGTGATTTCTTCATTTGGCTCACCAGAACCACAGTGCAGGGACTCAGCTCAGCTCAAACTTGGCAGCAAGGTCACCAGGAGGCTCCAGCTGCTAAAGCAAAATTGCTTTTGTTGCAGTTTAAATCTAAACTCTCCTGTCTACCACCAGCTGTGGGCTTAAAAAAAATAGAGAGTGCTCTCTATCTGCTGTCCAGATGGACCTCTTTGCCCTTTGTTGTCTTTGACTGTTTTAAGAACTGCAGACCCATCCTAAGCAGGGTTTGAAGCTGAGGACCAAACCTGTTCTCCTGCCACGAGTGTAGCTGGAGGCCCTGTGACCCTGCTGTGTTTATCACTGAAGGTGCAAAGCAGAAGTGTAAGGAGATACCCATACCCAGAAGATCAAGCGAGTGTGGCCATGCTTAGGTTAAACTGGGGTTAACTGCAGCCTGCTCAGGGAGGGATTATTTTTTTTCCTGGAGGCTGTTAGGAGCTGTGGTGCATAAATGTGCAATAACTCCAGGCTCTGAGATAAAGTGTTTTATTGCTTTGTTTCCATGCAAATGCCACACCCGTGAAACTGCCTTTTGTATTACTCTTTTTGAGCAGTTAAGGTGACAAATCTACCTTCCTTCTGACTTGCAAAGGCAACGTTTTCTATGGGTTGGCAGTGATCAGTACTCCTTCCTTCCAGGAAAAATCAGCCTACCTACTTTTTCTGTGGAGTGCTACTGCAGGGTACGGCCATAAGTCAGCTCACACACAGGGATGTCCTGTGCTGCTAGAGGAAGGATGCCACAAAACACAGTGTTTGTGCGAAATAATGGGCTCCGAAGCATGTGGTTGTGATGCTGAACATCACAATGCTGGGATGGCTCGGAACCAGGTGAATCCAGGGTTTCTCTGCCACGTGGCTTTGTGATGCTGCTGTGTGCTGTGAGGGATGTGCCACCCAGCACCCTCACAGTGGTTTTTTTTTGAGATCTTACAGTGGCGTGAAGGAAGCAGCACTGTCAGGAGCCTGTGAAGATGGGTCAGGAGCCGTAAACTTTGGTGTATTCAGCCAGTATTGGCTTAAACCACTGTAATGGCTTTTAATTAGACTCCTCCAGACAGGGTTGGACAGCACTGTGATTCCAGCAGGGCCAGTGGCTCCGAGTTACACCCAAACCACCACCACTGTGCATCAGTGGAGCTGCTGTTTGTGATCAATAGCCAGGAACAGGTTAAATCAGAGAAGGACTTTCTGCTTAGATGTAGGACCTGAATGTTGGGATCCCGAACCGTGCATCTCTGGGGTCATGTTATGAATGGGAGCAATATAAAGTGATGTGGGTTTAATAAACACACATCCTGTCTTTGGAATTAGAGTAGAACCAGCGGGGATGCTTCCCTCGGTCTGGGTGCTGCTGAATCTACACTAAAATAATCATTTGGGCTTAATGCAGGAATGTTGGTAGGAAGTATCTCGAAGATCAGCGCGTGTGGTGCTAAACACTGTGAATTTTGTGGGTGTTTATTGAACAACTTTATATTAAATATTCTAGGAAGGACATAGCGATGAGAAATAGCTACTATAGTTACAATAGTAATGCATTGAAACATCTCATGAGAGGAAATATGGAAATAAGAAGTGTTTGCTGTGTGTGACTGTCTTACACTCCTTTGGCTTTTGCAGTGTTATATGCCATTCTGCTCTAGCTTCGGTTTTTTACTATTAAACATTTGTATCTATTCTAATAAAGCGGGGGGAAATGCAGGAAAAATAAGTGCTGATGTTGGAATCAGCCTTGAGGGTTTAATGCCGTATTAGAAGTGTCTCTTGGGATCAGTGTGTGGCACAGCATTTCTCAGCGTCACATGAAACGCTTTTCAAGTTACTTTTATGACGAAGCTTGGTTAAAGATTAAAATCATGAGCGTTCTCTTTAAAGCTAAGATGCAGCCTTAGATTTAAACCTTATTCTTCATGTTTGGTCCTTTCAGGTCCGGGGTTGGCTTGGGTGTTTGCCAGGGAGGTTTTCAGTTTCCCCAGTGCATGTTTGGGATGTTTTTGTTTGTTTTCGTAGCCTCAGCTGTATAGTTTATAAGAACCTAGATTCTTGGCACACTGAGCTAAACACTGCTACAAATTAAGCAGAAAAAACCCTAACAACCCCAAACCAAACAGAAAAAAGGGTCCAGCAAGGGTGAAACCTTTGTGATTCCTGTTTACCAAAGCTGTGGTTTGTTTGCGATGTCTTGGGCTTGTGGCTTTGTACATCTTGGAGGAGCCGGCATTCTGCAGTGAGACTGAAGGCTCAGCTGCTGCCAGAGGAATCAGCTGGTCCACATGCCAAATCACTGGCCACTTCTGCAGGTTTTAGCCCAGCACAAAATTCTTTTTTTAAAGTTAATAATGAGATAGCAAAAACTTAAGAGAGCCCAATTATGTTCATTAAGTTGTTGTTTAACGTACCAGGTATGAGTGGTGGTATGGCGAGAGGAAATGCTTAGGGGTGTCACAGAAGCATGAGGACAGACCAGGTCATGGTGGACAGAAAGCATGAGGACAGACCAGGTCATGTTGAAAACCTCCTGGTGATGGGGGAGTAGATGCTGCCCTCGGGTTGTTTCCAACTGGGAACTGCTGGGCTGTAGGAAAACCTCATTTCCCTTCTGACGCTGTTTCACCACTGCAAGCAGCCTAACTTGTTGTTTCTGCGCTTCACGAAAGGATGCTTAAAATAAAAAAAAATTGAATAATACAAAAAAGAGAAGCTTCTGAGCTAAACCTTTTGGCTGTTGTGCCCCTGCATTATAATATCTCATACCTTCTGCCTGCGTATAACCCAAATGCTATTGCGTAGGGTGTGGGGAACCTGGACATGGTTTCCACTCAAGGGCCATGTGCTTTGCCAACCAAAGAGCCTCCTGGGCTGTATGTTCAGCCTGTTCACTGGGCTTGGAGGATTTCTGGATTTCTGCTGGAAATCTGCGGGATTTCACTCAGCCCAGGCTGTTTTGAAGTAACTGGGGAGCTGCCCAAGACCACCTCTGCAGACCAGGACCTCCACGAGCTTCAGTGCATGCAGGGAGGGGGTGGGAATTAAGTGCTGGTCCTCAGGAATGCGCTTTTGGGAATGTCAACCCAAAATAACCCCAAACCACATGTTCTCTTTGATACTTGCTGTCACAGTCATTCACTAGCATTGACCTCTTTGTTTCTGTTTTAACACAGATTGCTCGTAGATCTTTTCGGCTGGCATATCCATCTCAGGTGCACTTTCCATCCCATTATTTTTATATCTCTGTCTTGTCACTGTTATTTTCCTCCCCTTCTTTTAGAGTTTTTGTCAGTTGGTCAACCAAACAGGAGTAATGTCTTGCCTTTTCTGTTCTTCCTGTTAATTATTTGCATTATCAGTGGTTTTATATTGCTTTTTCACTTTTTCCATGTGTTACTAAATGGTTACTGATTCCTTTTACTGTGGCTTTACTGTTGCATTGATAGATTAAAACATAAGATATGGGAAAATGGGGCCTTTTTGAATTGTAGCCTAAATTCAAAAAAGGCAAAGATGTACTTCTCAACTATGCTCTGAAGTCTCAAAATTATAAAGCGGAATAGCCCTGCTGAGTTTCGTAGAATGACTCCTGTGGGTAGCTACTTGCAGGATTGGGATCTGGTAATTTGCTTAGGAACCCATACCTGTCTGAACAAGACTTAAATGAATCAGTGTTCTTTTGGGACTTGCCTGAAAATCTGCAATACCTGCAGTGAGTGCCTGTGTGCCTCCTTCCCTACCAATTTTTTAATGACTCATTACTCATTATTTCCAAGTTGGTGCAGCACATTCCAGAAGCAAGTCTGAACTACCAGAAAGTGCCTCCGGGATCAGTGGAACTGAAGGATTTTGACCAAAATATGAATGATAATAGAGAAGAGGATCCCTCAAGAAAAACAAGGACAAGAAACCGTGAGGAGGCAGGCCATCTTTTTCTTTACTTCATATACTGACATTGCTTTCAGCTGCAGTACGTATACCTGCTCTTGCTAAGCTGCCAAAGGAGGCTACTGGGAAGTAAAAAAGGGACTTCTCAGGAGCTCTGACTTGTAGGTATAGAAACTGTGTTTAAAAAAAAAAAAAAATCACAAGAGGAACAGAATCATTATTCTTGCCAATGCTGACGGGAAATTTCCTCTCTTGTGTATAACTCCATTAAAACCTGAGGCTTGGTCACTTGTTTGGGAGGAAGCATTCGGTGTCAGAGCCCACTTAGGCTATTTCAGTGCTCTTTTAAAGAAAAGTGCAAAATTCTCAGCTTTGAAAATTGCAGCATCCATAGTTTACTGGCAAGAAATCATGACGTGAAAGAATTCTTCCTAAAAAGTAAAGACACCTTATTTTTCTGCAGTGGGTGCGCTGGTCAGAGCTGCCTGCACAGCAGTAGTGGCAGGACCTTAGAATCATAGAATGCTTTGGGGTTGGAAGAAACCTTAAAGCCCATCTAGTCCAGCACCCCTGCCATGGGCAGGGACACTTCCCACCAGATCAGGTTGCTCCAAGCCCCATCCAGCCTGGCCCTGAACGCTTCCAGGGATGGGGCAGCCACAGCTTCTCTGGGCAACCTGTTCCAGTGCCTCACCACCCTCACAGCAAAGAATTTCTTCCTAATATCAAATCTAAATCTCCCTTCTTTCAGTTTAAAACCATTACCCCTTGTCCTATCGCTCCACTCTCTGATCAAGAGTCCCTCCCCATCTTTCCTGTAGCCCCTTCAGGTACTGGAAGGGCCTCTAAACATCTCCCTGGAACCTTCTCCAGGCTGAATAATCCCAATTATCTCAGCCTGTCCTCTCAATTATCTCAGTCTGTCCTCTCAAGGGAGGTGCTCACCACCCTCACAGGAAAGAATTTTTTCCTAATATCCAATCTAAATCTCCCCTCTTCCAGTTTAAGACTAGTTTAAGACCTTGTCCTATCACTCCACTTCCTGAGAAAGAGTCCCTCTCCAGCTCTCCTGTAGGCTCCCTTCAGATACTGGAAGGCTGCTAGAAGGTCTCCCCAGAGATGATGGTGACAGGGAGCAGAGGAGCAGGCTGCTGATGCAACATTCTGCTGTTGTTTCTACTGGCTCTGGTTGAGAAGGAAGAGCTAGGGGAAAGCTGGGCTCCAGGACGGTCACTCTGCTGCTCTGGAGGGGGACTGTGACTCAAAACGGGTGATGGAGGTGAACTTGGGCTGAGCCACCGGTGTTCCCATCCCATCCTGTGACTGGCCTGAAGCAATCCCTCGCTCCCTTGGAAGAGACGTGCCAAGGCTGAATAAAAGATGTGGGTCCAGTGAGCCTGGGCTTTCCTGTCAACAGCCTGTTGGCCCATTTGAACCACAGGACTGGACTGTTTGGGGTTTGGTGGTTTGTTTTTTTTTTTCCTTGTTGTTTTCAATAAGGCAGAATGCAGCGTGGTGAGATGCTACGTGACTGTGAAGGTGGCTTGGACATATATAAATCACAGACGGTTTCAGTGAGGCTGCTTGTGGGACTTCTTGCACTGTGATTTGGTGTTTTGGGTCTTTGCAGAGAAGCAAGATGCCTGTGAGGCTTGGAAAGTCTTCAGCTTTTTCTTTCAGAAACATTTACATATTTGTCCTACTGCGAACAAGTCTCTTTTTGCCCAAGTGCTGTAACAAAGCTCATCATGTCACCTTAATCTCCCTTGAACTGCCAATGTCATCCCCAAAGATAAAGATGTTTCAGTGGAGATGATTTACTGTAAAAATTTCCAGTTTTGTAATGTGCTGCTTCAGCTAAAAGTTCTCTGATCTGCCTTATATTTTAGGTAATCTTTGACAATCTGATGTTGAACCCGGTGTCCCAGTTATCTCACACGATCCGTGAAAATACAGAAAACCTAGCTGAAAAAATGAAGTAAGTAAGTTTTTAGCCCTGGCCTGAAATGTTGACTTGCTGCTGAGTTTGTTGGTTTGTGGAAGATAATGCATCGTTGTCTTGGAAAGTTGGTTTTGTTTGGCCTTTGGAATTTTACTGCTGGATTTGTAATGCCTGTTGATGCCTTACCTTTGAAACATTGCCTGTGCAAAGTGTCAGCAAAAAATGTATTCCTGTGGGTGGAACATCTCTTCCCTCCCCTCTCCCAAGGCTCTCGGAAAGCTTGCAGGTCACTGAGGCTTGTGAAATCTCTTCAAAGCATGTTGTTGCTTGAGGAGACATCAGTTAGGGAAGGACTTTGGATTGTTCCTCTATCAGCTGAAAGGTGCTTTGTCTGACCTCTAATCCACTGATCTCCTTTGTTGCCACGTCTTGTGAGAATTAGGTCTTTTAAACAAGCAGCTTTTGGATGGCAATTCTAAGACCCGCTCAACTTTTTGTGCTGCAGGATTCTCTTTCAGAACTCAGAAAGGACCTGGGAGGAGATGGAGGCCAAAATTAATTCAGAAAACGAAGTGCCAATTCTGAAGACATCAAACAAGGTAAGACTGTGCAAACAAGTGAAACATTGAAGGCTTGCATCCATGAAAGCTTTGTAAGAAACCAAAATAATAAGCTTTCTTTGGCCCTTCTCAAATTCATTTCTGAAATTTCTAGTCCATTTCTGTGTGTTGGGTTTTGTTGCTGGGTTTTGTTGCTGTTAAAAGTGTGACAAAGTGAGTTCCACCAGGTGTTTCACCAAACGTTTCCCCTCCTGATTCATCTCCAAAGACCCAGTCCTGCAACAGATGTTCAAGTTCGGGGTCGTTAGACCTCTGTTCAACATCTACCAAGGCATCACCTATGGTGTGATTCCCACAGCTTCAGTTGGAGACAGGTGTTTCTTGTCGATGGTTGTTTTCTTCACCTGTAACATTTCGATAACAGGGCAACAAAAGAGCATCAGCCCCAGGTGGTGTTTGTGCTCTCATGATGTCTTTGTCATTATTTATGGAGACTGTCAGTAGGGATTGAAGTGCAGTAATTGACCCAGCAGTATATATGTGGCCAATTGCTTTGTCTGATCTAGGAGCTGAGCTTGCCAAATGTGTGTTTGGTATTAAGGAGAATGTGGAGGAGCTTTTGAGCAGTTAATGGCTACCATTTCAAGTCTAAAGTCCACTGAGGCTATGGACAGAGTGGTGCAGTAGCACTTGGTGAAATGATGCAGAGGAGGGGTCCCAGTGCACTGAGCAGATGCAGCTAGATACAGATCGTAGAACCATAGAACAGTTTGGGTGGGAAGGGACCTTTAGAGGTCATCTAGTCCAACCCCCCTGCAAAGAGCAGCAACATCTTCAACTAGATCAGGTTCCTCAGAGCCCCATCCAACCTGACTTGAATGTTTCGAGGGATGGGGCATCTACCACCTTTCTGGGCAACCTGGGCCAGTGTTTCACCACCCTCATGCAAAAAACTTCTTCTTCGCATCTAGTCCAAATCTTTCCTCTTTTATTTTAAAGCCATTCCCCTTGTCCTATTGTAACAGGACCTGCAACTCAAAAGTTTGTCCCCATCTTTCCTGTAGGCCCCCTTTAAGCACTGAAAGGCTGCAATAGTCTTCCTAATATCTAACCTAAATCTCCCCTCTTCCAATTTAAAACCATTACCCCTTGTCCTGTCACTCCACCTCCTGACAAAGAGTCCCTCTCCAGCTCTCCTGGAGCTCCCTTCAGATACTGGAAGGCTGCTTGAAGGTCTCTCTGGAGCCTTCTCTCCTCCAGGCTGAAGGAGGAGCTCTCAGCCTGTCCTTACAGGAGAGATGCTCCAGCCCTCTGAGCATCTTGGTGGACACTACCTTTGTCTCTTCTGTTAAATAAGCAATGTTGAGACTGTCTTTGAATCTTCTTGATCAGATAAGGCAGAAAGGAGCAAGATTAGATTCCTGTGTCAGTTGAGTACTTTGTTGCTTAATTGTCCATTCTGATGCTTTTGTTTCCAGGAAATCAGTTCTATCCTGAAGGAGCTCAGGAGAGTTCAAAAACAGCTTGAAGGTTGGTCACATAAAATGTTCTTTTTGTCTCCCATATGCCAATAAGTTGCACAAAATAAAATAATGTGACTTGATTTGCCAGTGAAAGCTGGGAGAGGATGCAGAAGTTTAATTTGTGAGCACAGCGCTCTCTGACAGGGGCATGTGGAACAAACAGTAGATTTATCTTGTGCTGCCAATTTTTGAGACAAATTGTTGACTTCTGCAATGTGGAAGCTGTTGCTGTGGAAATGCTTTGTTTGTGGTGATTAGCATTTTCCCATGAGATGAACTGGCAAAGGTCTGTTCTGCTGAAATAATATTTAGCAGCTGTTTCAGCCAATAATCTGTGCTATGCTTTTGGGGCTCGAATTTTGCACGTAGAGCTCAGTGCAGTAGAAGAGGCAAGACAAGCTCTTGTATCATCTAGGAGCTCAATAAAGACATAAAAAAGCATACAGGTGTCATTTTGGGCTCCTGCTCAAACCTTGCTATATGGCTGCTGTAGTTTGTCTTTTCCAGTTCAACCAAAAAGTTGAATATCACAGGATTCTAGAATTTCCCAGGTTGGAATGGACCTTTAAGCTCATCTAGTCCAACCATCAACCTAACCGTTAAAAACTACTACTAAACCGTGTCTCTGAGCGCTACATCAACCCGTCTTTTAAATACCTCCAGGGATGGTGCCTCAACCCCTTCCCTGGGCAGCCCATTCCAGTGCTTAATAACCTCATAGCTCCAGTTTGGGAGAGGTTTTGCTTATTAAAATTGCTGAGGCCTAAAGGTATTAATGAAGAAAATATCGTGACTGAAATGTGAGTGCCACCTGCGGTTCTGCTGTGTTGGAAATGAAGGCAGCAGCCTCCTGCTGGGCATCTCTGCTGAAGGCTGCTGACGTGTGTGTCTCTGTATCTGTGTATGTCTAATTAATTTTCTTTTTTTTTTTTTTTTCACTTTTATTTTCTTCTCCCCTCCCAGTCATAAACGCTATCGTCGACCCTACTGGAAACTTGGATGTGGTTGCCAGTAACAAAGCATCTTCTGCTGCTAAACAATCCCCAGCCAGCAAAGTCAGGACTGCTAATGCTTCTGGGTCCACGCTGGAAACTTTGTCCCCAGCGCAGATGAGAGGGTACACGCAGAAATCGAACTGTGGGTCTTCTACTTTACAAGAGTCAAATTTCATTCCAGATGGGGAGAAATACGTCATCTGATAGGATATTTTGTCCTGTTAGGATATTGCTGATTCTGTTGTAATCTACTGTCGCGTTAGTGTTGTGTGTGAGTGGTTTGTGGACAGTTTGTGTGGAGCAGTTGTTTAGATTGCTAACACGTTGCACAAAGGAGAAATAAGAAGAGATAAATAAAAATAGCTGTGCTGTGAGGGTGAGTGGGAAGTCTGCGTATGCCTTTTAAACAAGACTAGCACTGTGGAGCAGCACGTTTTCAGCATAGAGGTGAACTGATTTTTAGACAGTTCCTCAAATTACTCACTTGATTCTTCCAGCGTGCCATAAGAAAAAAAACGGGCTTTGCATCCGCTCCATTCAGTGCTGCCGAAGCAAAAGTGTTCTTGCCTTGGCCTGTTCGTAATTATTCAGTTCTAACCAGGCGCAATTTAAAGACACCTCTTTTTGGTACTCTTATTTGTTTTGGGTTTATCTGTTTGATTTTTATTTTTGATTTTTTTTTTTTTTTTTTTTTTATTTAAAAAAAATCCGCTTCTTCTGGTATTATATTTGTTTGCGTGGGGTTTTCTTTTTGGTTGGTTGGTTGGTTTGCAGTGTACGAGTGAAGCGTTAAACTCTTGTCGGAATCGCCACGCAAATCCAACGGGATGATCGTGCAATATCAGGGGTTTCGGGCAGAAACTCTTAGTGCAGTTGTGTAAGAAATCCTTTCCAGCTGTCGTAAAAAGGCAATCACACTGAAGCTCTCCATCCCGTCTTGGTTTTTTATTTTTTCCCCCCCTTTCAGTCCAAAAACCCAAACAAGACAGAATAAACCCTTTGGTTTTCCTCTTGGGAAAGGGTAAAAGTTAATCATGGCATGAATGTAAAGACAACTGATGGAGTTGCTTGTTTTGATGATGTTTCAGGCCTGAAGTTGCAGTAGGTACTGACACGCGGAACCCCTCATCAGGTAAAAAAAGACAGATTTTTTTTTTTTTACAGTTCAGCTTGCCAAATTTTCATGATTTTGGTACACACGCTGTCTTTAAGCTGCTTTTTTTTTTTTTCTTTTAGAAAAAAAATATATATACAATCATTTTACAATGAGCTACAAATGCTCTTGGCTGGGCCAAAGACTTCAGATGTTTGCCATTAGCTAATTGCAAAGTAAAAAAACCCCATCTGTTCCGATGGCTCATGTAATAAACTTGATTGCACAGTTGCTGTGAACTGGTGTTCACTTGACAGCACTGAAAAAATAACGGCTTAAATGTAGCTCTACCTTTACGGCTTAGTTCTGTTAGGATTTTTTTTTGTTTTCAGTGCAAAAGTGCTTTTGCCATCTTCTTCAGAAACTGTTCTGCCATATCAAGCGCTTGGGATATTTGGGATTTTTGTCTGGATTTTATTTTTGGACTGTTGTAATCCTGGAAACGGATTGTAACCCTAGAAACTGTTGTAACCCTAGAAAAGGGTTATGTGCAGTTGCACCAAGCGATTTCTTGCTTAAAGAAAACAAGTTGGGGTTATTTGTCTTCTGTCTTTCAGTTAAAACTGCAAACCACGACGCAGTTCTTGTTGCTTTAAGAGCAAAAAGGTTGGATTTTGAGGCCACCTCTGGCAGATGTGTTTGCTCCCAGGGTGGTTTTTTTTCCATCTTGTATCGATTCCTTTTTCGTTCTTCCTGGTCAATAAGCAGTCATCGGGTAAAGAAATTCTTTTGTAGCTGTGGAGGAGGCGTTTGCTGGGAGAGGTGAGCAGATGAGTTCCACTTGGCCCTCACACAGCGTGTCGTTTTAACCGGTGGAAATTAGTTTCCCGCGCTTGCCTGCTGCTCGTGACTTTCTATTTTGGGGTGGGAGGGGGCAGATTCCTTAGTTTTAGCTGCGGTGGTTCCCTGAGCTTGGTCTGCTAGAATGTCGTAACAGTGGGAACCTGTTAAAATAATTCAAACGAGTAGGGATGCTCACAAAGTGTTTAACTTCACTAGCAAAGCCCGTGACTGCTTTCCCGGGGGGAGCCAGCGGGAGTTTTTTAGCAATTCCAGCAGAAAAAGGATGGGTCCTTAAATTAGGAGTAGGCTGTTAGTTTCTTTTAAAGCTTGCAAGATGCTGGCTGGTAAACAATAGGTACAAACATCCTTCCAGTAGGTTATAGTGCTCAGCCGCTTGTGTGGGGATGCTCTTCTGTGAAGAAGTCTGCTGGATTTCACATGGGTGAATGCAGAATTAAAAAAAAAAAAAAAAAGAAATAACTTGGCCTCGATGTTCTTCTGCCTGTAATATACGCACTCTCTGAATGTGTTCATTCAGTTGTTTGTTCTGAGCTGTCTTTTCTTGAAATCCCTGACTGTGTCCTTGATGAGTATCCAAAGTGGTGGTATCGTTCCTGACGTACAAGACACACAATCTTTCAAGCCCTTCTTGGTTTAGGGTTTGAACCGACCAGGTGCTACCCCGACCCGCCAGGAGTTGAAGGACCTTTCACAGATCAGGCGTTGATGTTCGTTTCAGTTTTGCTGTAGAGACGTGCAAAGGGTTCAGACATCTGCCTTCTGTTATGATTTGGGACCCACGTTTCCACATCTTCACGGCTCTACTGGGTTTTGTGTTTCTACAATGTGCCCTTGGCGGGACTTCTGTTTACTTTCACTCGGAAATTGCTTGATTCTTCCTTCATTCACGAGCGCACCAGGAATGGATTTTCTTCCTCGGTTGGTCTGTTCTGAACTTGAGAGGCTGCCGGCAGACGCATCAGTTCAGTCGACCTGCGGAACGTGGGACCTCTGCGTGTGACTAATAGGGGATACAACGACCGGTGGCTGCTTGTAATTCGGAAAGGTGTGTGTGAAGGGGGAGGAGGCACAGCCAATGTGACGTACAACGCTTCTGTGTCCTGACACAACGCTCAGCCTTTGCATTTGAAACAGTTTTGCTGGTCAGTGGTGAAAAGCAACATCATTTTTTTTATTTTTTTTCTGGTATTGGCTGCTTCTGAAGCGCACCCCGGTGTGTGCTTGCCTGCTCCGGAGAAGCCAAAGAGCCAGCCCAGCCGGCTGTTACTCCCTCGCCGCTTGTTCATTCTTAGCAGTACTGTACACAACCGCAAAAACACGCCTCTGCCTGACGCCAGGGTGACCGTAACGGTGTCGCTGGGTGACCCAGGGCCAGCGAGGAAGGTACCTGGTGGCTCCCACGAGCTACAGGTAGGGATGGGCTCCTCGTGTTGGGCTCAGGAGGGGCGACACTGGCCCGTGGGTGGCTCTCCTGCCACATCACTGTCACACGTTTTGTACCTGACTAAAGAAATGTAACCCCGGGGTGGGATTTGGGAAGGCTCGGGGGAAGGAAGCGCTCGGGCCTCTTGGGGTTTTTTCCCTGCGCTTGGAATGCCTGGACGCCGTGAGCACCTTCCCAAATCCCAGCCCTCGGCTCTTCCACTGTACTTGAAAAAAAAAACGTGTTCTCACTTTGGACACTTCCCAATGTAAAAAATAGCCCTCGCTCTGTTCTGATGGCGTGAATGTAAATCCCTGCGAGAATGTGTAGGAGCTTTGTGGGCGAGGACCTAGATGTATCTTGTCGTGGTCGTGCTCCGGGAGAAAAGAGCATTGGCATCATCTTTGGAGTATTTTTAGTAAAGGTACAACTAGTGGAATGTTTACATACGGCCTACTGAGATAAGAAAAAAAAAAAAAAAGAGACAAAAAGATGATTTAAAAGTGTAAAGTATTTAAGTGCAAGATTCTACTAGTTTTTTCTTGGTTTGCAGATCGCTAGCTATTTTTTGAAGTTCAGTAAAGGTGTCTAACTTTTTGCAAAGACCGGAGGGAACTACCTGCTCACTTGCGACGTGCCCCCGTCCCGTGCTGAACTGTGCCTATTCTCACTCTCTGCTGTTGTCAATGCTGCTGATTCTGCTGTTCTCAGCTCTTCACTGGATCATTCCATTTGCATGCAACACAAATGCAAGCTGCGCTGTCTGAGAGTAAAGCTGAAACACGTGTGTATAACTTGAATCGATTAGTGACTTTCTCTTCTCAACCCCCTCTTGAAATGCTGTGTATAATTTTAATTTTGATTTGTTTCTCCCCCACCCGTTTTTAATTTTGATTTTTTTTCCCTTTTTTTTTTTTTTTGACTGGTAATTTATTTTTGTTTGGATTATAGGCAGTATCTGTACATTTTGTTTCAAGGTGATATTGTGGATGTCTTTAAAAAAATAAATTGTTATTTTATATAATTTTATCATAAAGTTGCTCTAATAAATCATTCTTTTATCATGTGGCAACGATTCTGGATTTTGTGTGTTAATTTGTTAATTTTGTGTGCTTGGTGGGCTGGAACTAGAAGGGGGGAGATNCTCGGGGATGAGTGGCAAGAGTGAGACAGTGAAGGAGACTCTGCGATCGCTTGAGCTATGCAAATCGCAGATTTTATTGTTGGAGTTTTTTTGTTGATTGAAATAATTT
The DNA here is from genome assembly GCA_013398155.1 of Pedionomus torquatus. Lineage (NCBI taxonomy): Eukaryota > Metazoa > Chordata > Aves > Charadriiformes > Pedionomidae > Pedionomus > Pedionomus torquatus. Next base: position 24,234 of record VZRU01004821.1, on the reverse strand, counting down.
TCCAAGCAAAGCATTTAATTTTAAGGTTGAACAAAATTATACAAATAATATAATATAATATTATTAACAAATAAGTGTTAAATATTTCAAGTTGAATATTTCAAGTCCCTGGTTAGATACGTTAGTGAATTTATAGATTATTTTTTTTTAAAGTGGAAAATAAATAAATCTTAAAAAATATTTCCAAACAAATGAATCAAAATTATATTTAGACNTGAATCACAATTTTATTTAGACTTTGAAATTTTCTCTAGGCACATCAGCTGAATTGCTTCCCAATTCTTGTCCTGAAATGACTTCCCTCCCTCCCCAGCCCCCACCCCAGCTCGTTTGAGCGTACGATCTTTGGGCACAAAGTATAAATAGCACGTTTTTCTTTCCAAGTGTAAGGACCCTGGCTGTTCCTGCCTCCCATTCCTCTGTCGACTGTTGGTGTTTGGAGCCCAGCCGCCCAGTCCCCGTGTAGTTTTGTAGTAATCTCAGCAGTGGTAGCGACGTTTTGGTCTATTTCTAGCTCTCAGAGATGAGAATGTGTTAAACTGGTGGTTTTTTCTTAGCGAACCTCCCACGTAGGCATGAAAAGATCCTTC
>VZRU01004820.1:6426-17233 GCA_013398155.1 Pedionomus torquatus | reverse complement strand
GACACTTCCCAGAAGCGAAGGCTCCTCAGAGCTGGAAGACCAGATGGATTAAAATTACCCAGCAACAAAACCAAACCAAACCAAACATTATATAATATATATTTATATATCTTAACAGGCTGCTTATACCTTGGTTGTGTTGACTGCAAAACACACAGGCGCTACCTCTGCTTTTCTTCCTCTCAGATTGTGAAGACAATCATCTAAAATGGTTAGATGCATCATCCCTTCCCTCTTTCACCCAACCCCCAAAATGCTGCATGCTGTGCTTTGCTGTGGGTGAGCAAGTGTCTTCCTCCAGTTAAGAATAAAGACGATGGTTTATTTAAAAAAAAAACAAACCAAACAACAAAACTTTCCACACAAAAGCACTACAATTAAAACTCCCTTTGATAAAAAGTATAATAAATGTCTCCATGGGTCTGTCTGTCGGTACTAATTCTCAAGCCACCTGGTACTATGGTACACAAGAAGCTAGTACAGTTATGCTAGCACATCAAGCATACTTCCTTTAATTAAAAAAAAAATGAAAAAACAAAAAACACAAACCACCCCCCCAAAAAAGAAAAAAAAAAAAAAAAATGGACAATTTGTACATTTATTTACAAAAAAAAAAACAGGAGGGGAACATGTTAAAATTGTGTTGTTCTCTGTTGTGTGTGTACGTACATGTGTGTGAGAAGCTGGTGCATGGCACTAGGAGAGACTAGTAAACAAGCAGGTACAAAAAAAAAAAAAAAACAAAAAAAAAAAAACCCCCAACCAAAACCTGTTCCACTGGCACTAGAAAGGACAGACCGATCTGCACAAGTTGAGTCCAGCCTGGGAGGGAGGAGAGGGCGGCAAGAGGAACCCAGGATGGGCTCTGAGAGGTGACATGGGGCTGCCCCATGGCCCCAAATGTGAGAGGAGAATCCAGTGGCCGTGGGCATCCTGGGGATTTGGGAATAACATCCAAAGCAGTCTGGTGGTAGAGAGCCTCCAGTTCCTCTTCCCTCGCCACTCAGGGCTGCCAGAAAGTCAAAGCCTCAACACTGCTGGTGTGGACAAGCTCCTTGTGTTTCTCTGCGATGGCTCAGTTCAGAGAAGGGTCCTTCCCACCCTCCAGGGGATGCGTGTCCAAGTCCAAGGATCAGTGGCCCATGGTCCCAGCAGAGATCCATGTCCCTACAGGGAATCCTGCTGGTGACAGGTTGTACCAGCCACGCACTAGTCAAAGTGACCATGTTACGGAGATACACAGTGAGGGGGAGAAAGGCATCTTCCTCCTTTCCTTGATGCGCGCACGCACACACACATCTCCTGGGCTCTTTCCCTCGCCCTGGGGGGAGCTTTAGGGTGTCTTGAATATCGTGCCGTATTTGACGCGGTACTTGTTAATGCTGACAAAGTGCAGGGTCTCTGTGTCACAAGTGGTGGTGCAGGGCACCAAGCCCTCCAACCCTTCCCCCATTAGCCACTTGTTTGTCTCGGCTGCCATTTCGCGGGGCACATGCTCCTTGGTCCATTTGTCCACCCAGGCCTGGAACCGCTGGTGCAGCCGCTTGCTCACTCTTTCGTGGGACTACAGAAATAGGAAGAGGTGTTAGAAGGTGATGGCTTTGGACCCATAAAGCTCAGCTGCTGGTCGACACAACTGAGAAGATCAACAGCTAGAGGCAACTTGTAACGTAGACACCAGCCTTGCTAATGACATAATAAGAGCTCTGTCTGATAAAGGCCACTGGGTCTCCTCTCCAAGGTGATTACAGTGGCAAAATGAACCCAGAAAAGTTTATGGCCTTTGTTTAATACAGCAGCTGTCAGACTGGGAACATAGAGCGCGTCCTGCAGGAGCATGCAGGGTGTGCAGCTCTCAGGGAGTCTCTTCTGCGCTGCCTCCTCCTTCTCCAGCAGCCAAGGTAAAACCCCAGACCAGGCAAGCCCTGCTCTCCCCATGCCTCAGGGTCTGCCTCCAGCTGCCTGTGGAGGGGCATGGTTCCAGAAGAGAGCATGCTCAACATTAGATGTTGGGGGAACCAACTGCTATGGGAAATTAAGAACTGGGTCAGGCCGCCTAAAAGGTCTGAGAACCACTGGGAGAGGGAAAACTCTGCACATTTGAGTAATAGCATCTGTTTAAGGAATGTAAAATTAAGGACAGGTGGCTTAAAACCACAACTTGAAAATCATGACTACAGTCATAAACAAAACCATTAAATTTAATTAAAACTCATGATTAAAACTTGTATTTTATTATTCATTTTGTTCTCCTCTCGAAGGCTGCTCAGTGTTAACTGTTAAAATCCAATAGATTTGTAGTTCATCGTAGCTTCCACAGCTCCTTTGGAGTACTTCAGTAACCAAGGGGCTATGCTGTGTGCTATGTATTTAACAGTTCAATAATTTTTCTTATATTCAGATTCTCTGTGATAATACTGCCATGCAGTATCCTCTCAGGATACTTTTCCTTAAGGTTTGTGGCAGTTGAATGAGATAAATGAAATTCAATCAAATGCCCTGATATGGGCATTTCAAAGAGTCTGCTACTGAAATAAACCTCCCATCTCCTGCAAACACAAGTTGAACAAAATTACTTTACAATTAACAAAATAAAACCAGGGCTCTTAAAGCTCCAACAGTTTTCTCTATCAGATGGAAAACATTCCCATGGGATGGGAAAAGTGTCGAAGACTTGGACTTTCTCCAACTGAACCTTTCTGAATTTGGCCCATCTGGAGTCACAGGCTGTTCTCACCTTGAATAAACCCCAACCTTTACAGCTCAAGAACAGCCGGAGAGCCAACACTTCCTTCCCTCCTGCATCTCTGCTCTCCGGCCTCCCCACCCATCCCCAACACATCCTCCTCCCCTCGCCCCAACACTTACTTTTGGCACAGAGAACCAAAAGCAAATTTAACTAACTTCCAAAAGTCAAATTCTGATTTAAAGCGGCAAACACCAGCACCGACTGCTAGATGTGAGATGCCACAGACCTTCAGGTCCAGGGCTACCAAGCCCTGGAATAACACCCAGGCAGATTTTTTGCTATGGGTGACCTCATCACTCATATCCTTGCCACAAAAATTAGCTTTTCTAGAGTTGCTGCTGCATGTTGGCCACACTCTGCCATCCAGGAGTGACGTGAGGACTCCTGCTCTCCATTGACCGTGGGGACAGGAAATCATGAGGGGATGGTACTCAGATTGATCCTAAAACACGGGGAACACCACCCATGGGAAGGTACCTCCTAGAAGTTTGAGAGTTTACAGTCAATACTACTATCCTACCATAATAAAACCCTCTGGAGAGGAAGGAGGAGAGATGGGAGGACAATGAGAGTTAGAGGTGGATGAAGAAAAGATTACACCTTAGAAACATTAAAAAAAAAAAAAATCTTTAGTACTTTGAGAGGACAAAACAGGACACCATCCTCCTGGCAACACAAAGACTACTAGAAGTTACCCATCGGGATCCCCAAGGACATTTCATCTGTCCCAGGAAACACCAGCCACCTACCCCAGTCCCTCCACTCACTCCTACCTGCTGGGCTCGCAGCAAAGCAGTCCTCCTGTACATGTAATCCTCCGATTTGATCACGTACACCATCTTGTAGGAGTTCAGTTTGAATTTACACTCCAGCTTGTCCAGGCTTTCCACATTCTCCATGGACTTCTTACTGTTTCCCTCCTTCCCTTCCTTCTCCTGCTGCTCCCGACCACGCTGACACTTACGGATTCGCCTCAGATTCCTGCAAACCAGAGAATCCCTCTTGGAATTAGTGTTCACTTTCTAGCACTACAAGCCTGGATGTAGGTGGTGGATCTGTGCTGGGTCCTCAGAAGCCTGGCAAAGGGCTTAGAGCACAACTGCCTGTTGCAGTTATTCAGGATCAGACAAGTCAGCCATCTCTCAGTCACTGGAATGAGCCTGGGGTGGACCCACAGGCTTTTTAGGATGAAGAACCTCTACACCATGCTGCCAGGTGTAACGGTTTGTGTGGTAGCTCTGAAATACAGATGAGACTGTAACATTCCAGAGTGGCTTTACCCTCCTTGGCCAGACACAGCCCACCGGGTTGGGTTCAGGGCACAGCCTGGCCACTCACCTCGGCAGAAAGACAGGTTTCTGGGCCAGGTGCTCCCGAAGTTCAGGGGAGGTAGAATCAGAGTTGACGTACCGCTCCACATAGTCCGACCAGCGCTACAAAGTGAGCACAGAGCACAGATCAGCCACTGCCTTCCCACCAAACCACACAGGATTGTTAAGGAGGCTAAGCTGGAGGTTATATGGACAAACACAAGGTTGCTTTTGAAGGCCCTGTGCCCCATACAGGCAGATACAACCCTTCTCTATATGTTTTTGTGGGTGCTAATAGAAAACAAACCAAGAAGGATTTGCCTACCCACATCACTGAAAGTTTTACATATGTCTTTGATGTTTCTTTATGTTGCACTAACGGATCACAACAGTCACTCTCATCCAGTGCACCCTCTGGTGTCAGTCAGCTCTCTGGAGAAGATGCTCTTACCTCTGCTTCTACAGGATCATCAGAGTTCTCCTCTTCTGTGTCTAGCAGTTCAATGGTTAACTGAACTTGACCTCTGCTCTGAATGAACATCAGCTATAAAGAAAAGGCAGAAGGGGCTTCAGTAAGGGGTTCCAAACAGAACTCCTCACTGGGGCAAAGGGAAAACACAAGCCAAATTGCTGTCTTTAAGGAACAGAAAAATTGTGAAGCTTTCCAAAAATGTTTTTCTGTTTTTGGAGTGGTGCAGATCCTTCTTGAACCCCCAAAATAAGTTTGAAAGCAAGGGAAGAGAGATTATACAGGCACTATTTTTATCCAAAGTACTTTATTCGCTCAGAAAGGGCCTGACCACTTCCTGCATCTCAGGCAAAGGAAGCATGTATTAGCAGAGTGCACCAGGTTTATTTAGCAACATTACGCTGTCAGCAGTGATTTAATGCTCAGTCAGTATTAGCAGATCTCCCCACAGCCAACAAAAGCTCGAGACACAAGAGAAATGGGAGAGTTTGAGCTAACGAATTAGAACTAGTGACAGCAAAGCAGTCAGTAGGATACAACCCAAAGATTTGAAGCACAAGGGATATTCATTGCTGTTCCAGAAAATACATTTCTACTTGAAACCTTATTTCCAAGAGGCCCTTCTAGAAACATTAATCAAAAGGGGGGGGATGGGCCACCAAAACTTTCAACTTCCAGAGTTACAGGAAGTCTTAAGGGCTGTCAGGTGCCTAAACAAGTCTCCCTTTTTAAAGGGCTGGTGCCCCTTCCTTCTTAAAAGGGCATCTCCCCTCACTGTTTGCTGCTTTTCTGCCACAGTTCAGTGTTTACCTTGAAACAGTTCTCCTCTGACATGAGCTGCTCAGCTTTGCGCTGGTAGGCGGCCTCCAGGAGCGTACGAGAAGACTGGGAAGTGAGAAGACCTCCTGTTGCTCCGTTGTTATTCTCAGACAGGTAGAGGTCTGTTACCTGCACGCAGATCTCATCGCTCACAATGTGCTGGAGCTGCAAAAAAGGAAATATACAGGGAAGATGTTCATCAGGGAGTCTGCTACAGGCCCATCAGCACAGAACAGAAAGAAACAAAGATGTAACCAGGGGTTTAAGCCCAAGCCAAAAGAAAGCACACCAAAAAAAGGCTGAAAAAGCATGAGTTTAAGGCTAGATTTTTCATAGCTTCTTCCAGTCACAGATTATCTCAGCTGCTATGTAAAAAACACAACATATCTTCAAAGAACTTAGCAGGTGGCAAAGTACAGCTGCTCAGAGTAAACCTGATCAGCAGCAGGGGAGGAAGGGCTAGAGCACCATGACATAGTATATCCCCTCCATGGCATGGTGCTGCTGCTGCACCTGAGCAGAGGGGTGGGGAAATTACTATAAAATCCTTATTTTGCACAAAGAAAACTAAAAAATTAAAAAAAATAAAATCAAGTCACTCATCTCTCTTTTTGTCAAATTCAGTTAATCTCCAGACTGAAGTACAGGGCTTCTGAAAAGCAACAGTACCCTTCTGAAAGAGGAGAGGCCCTTCAAGCCATTCCACTTACAGTCCCTTGTCTGTTTTTGTTCTTTACGCTACAAAAAGGCGTATGAAGAATTCTTTCCCTTGGTCACACATTCTTCCTACCAGCCCAATAAAAGGACTCAAGTTGAAGAGCCAAAATGAGCTACTCACACAGCCAGATAAGAGACAAAGCTTTTCAGAAAAGGCACGCGCTTCTCCTAACAACACCGGTGAAAAGGAAAGAAATTATTTGAAGAATGAATTAAATGGCATGTAAAATTAAAGCAAGATTAGCTCTGGAGATACTTTGAAATTGAATACTGATATGCTAAAACCTCTGGAAAATAAAAGGAGAACTCTATATGCAGAGAGAGGATATTCTAAATAATTTAAATACATCAGAAATTACCTTTTATTGCCTCTTTTTACATCAGTGTAAAGGGCTGGGTTAAAAAAACCCAGCATTTACCATCTTACACTGAAATTCCCCATTTAGGCATACAACACTCCCCTCCAATGTGGGACTGGGCTCTCACTGCAGCACGTCCTGGCTCCTTTCTCTAGCCCAGACCATCTACCCTCCATAGCCTTTGCTGGCAGTCAGTCACCTGTCGAACAATGCTCTGGATCAGCTTGTCCATGGTAAAGGCGATGTAGGCATGAATCGTGAACATTTCGCGCAAGGAGTCCTCGTACTGCGACGAGTCCATGTTCCCGTCCAGAAGATTGCGCACCATGTCCAGGAAGGCTGGGTAATAATCCTCAACGTCAATGTCCACTGCAACAGTGACATCAGAGAATGAGAGAAAGGAATGCACCACCCCCAGGAACGGTCAACTTTGAGTTCTGGTCCTCAGACTACCCAGCTTAAAGAGTTACTAGAGTAGACTTACATTTGTCTTTTATAGACATTTAAATTAGTCCTTTTAAGGCCACAGGTACTTTCACAGTCTCTTGGTTTCTAGCTCTAGCCTCTGCCAGGAGGCCTTTGCTTTCAGAAGACTTTAAAAAGTGCTCAGTTAGGGAACTCCAGGATACTTTAGATATGCAAGTGTAAAATGAAAGCTCTTATGAATTAACTGCTGTTCGAGTCCCACATACGCCACACTTTCCCATCTCCTCCCTCTGTTCAGTGATAAGAGAGAGATAGCCTTGTCCTAAATGGTCACTGATGTAAACGTGTCTGAAGATACCAGGCAAGCCCTGTCAACATGCTACGTATAAATGTGTCTTTCCTCCCCAGCCTCCCACCAGAGGGCACTCACTCGGCTCCTTCAGTCGCAGCTGGATGGCAGGACTGTCACTCTTGTCTCGCTTTATGCCCAGCACTTCCCTCTCCCACTCCCTTTCCCGCGTCTCCTCTTCGATCTGCCGCTCAGCCTGGGTGCAGATTCTCAGCAGCCGCAAGCACAGGATCTGATGCAGCCGCATGAAGATGTACCAGTTGCTGTTCACATAGAAGAGATTGTAGACCTCATCCATGCCCCGCAGTTTCTGGGCCGTCGTGTTGTTAAACATCAGCTTGGTTTTAGGAGGACTGCCCCCAACACCATTGTGCTTTTTGGCAGCTCCAGTAGCTTCGTCCACATCCATTTCCTCTTCTTCCTCCTCTTCCACATCTGAGAGCTCGCCTCGCTGAGCAAACAGCAGATCTGGAATGAAGTGATACATGATCTGCTTGATTTTGTATTTGTCCTCTTTCTGGATTCCTGTCTGCCGCTTCACATGGTGGATGATAAGAGAGGCAGCATCTTCCAGGATCTGCTTGTCTTCATAGGCTAGTGACAGGTGTGGGCCTGTGGGGACTCCAGCATTGTCTTCTGAAGCCTGCTCTTGCCTCTACAAATAAGAAACAGAGCAAAAAATTAGTCCCAAACATCTCCCTTTACCCAAGACCCTTTCAGAAAGCTCTGCCAGTGGCGCAGACTTCCTCTCTCATTAAGCAGCAAGGAAGAGCAACTGAAACCTAGCTTGAAAACTACATAAGCTTGACTGAAGGAAACTATTGGTGACCTTCTTACCTCATCATAGATGCTTTCAATCTCATTGAGGAGACTCTTTGACCTCAGGACCTTGGTATCATTCTGCTTGAAGTTGATGCCCTGGTGGTCCAAGGATTTCAGGTAATACTTCTCATTCTGCTCTCGCCAGACTTTATTAAATCCTCTCTGGGCTTCTCGCCACTCTTCCTCTTTCATCTTTAACCTTGGATCAAGACAACAAGGGTGGAGCTAAGAGTTCTACCCTGAGTATATAAAAACCTAGGCCCATGGTTCCTGGCCAGAGCTGAAAAGAGCTGAACTCCTTATGAAATGGGCATAAAAGAAAGCTGTCCCACAGAATGGAGCCTGGAACCTCAGATTTTTGGGAATGGACTCCTGAACCTCAGACTCAATATCTCAAGCAAAGCAGCCCTGATGCAGCTCAAAACCTGGCTCAAAGGAGGAACATTGCTGCAGCAGGGTGGGGAAGCTGTGACCTTACAGGTACCCTGGGTAAGGCTGTCACCCCCAGCTCCTTACACATCTCCTGGAACCTCAAGGAGCTGCAGCACCCACCCCTCTTCTTGACCAAGGACTCCCACCAGGCTGGGAGTGTGAGGGTAACACAGCCACTGCAATCTGAGCCCACGGTCACATACAGCCATGGGATTTGGAAAGAGATCAAATTTAGCCCTGCATCAATCCACACAACCCAGTTTCCTCATCTTACACACAATACTGACACTGGGGAAGGAATAAGGTTTAAGAGGAGAAAATAAAAGCTCTACATCCCTCCAGCTGAGCTGGTTAGTTTTTTTTGTTTGTTTCACAAGGGTCATTCCCTTTTTCTGAGTGATTATTATGAAATACAGCAGCTAACCAGAACATAAAAATGCACTTCTTAAATTACAGCCTCGTGGAGCTCACACCCTTTAGGGGCAGAAATCATCTACTTTTACAGAAATCTGGCTTGCATATGGTGTGTTATCCCTCAGCACAGCCCTTGGGACAGGATGCTATAAGCAGTCAGTACCTTTTTAGTACAATAGGAACAGCCACAGACGGGTTCTTCCGAAGTCCATCAATGATGTCAGCTGCTTTATCAGCATATATCCTCTGGAGAGCCTTGCGGTGGATCACCTCCGAAGTGCCACCCAGAGTGTTGTCCAGCCGGAATTTGGCCTGCTCCTCGGCAGACAAGCGCGAGAGTTTCTTTTGGATGGCCTCAAGGACACGGATAGTTGCCAGGTTGGTCTCCAAGACAACATCCAGCTGAAATGAACAGTGCATTAGCCATCGTTGAATAGATAAAACATGATACTTCACAGAGGGCTAACATTTAAGTGACACCAAACAAGAAGCCGTGCATGGTTAACAAGATGTTCTCAAGCAGCCGTTTCCATGTTTGGCTGCTCTAAAATAATCCAATTATATTTCATCTGCCACCTAGATAATACTGCTTAAGAACTAAAAGGCTACCAGAATGATACTATTAGGAAATTACATTTTCCACCTGGGAACAGAATGCAATTGACAGTTACTTTACAGATGTGCTGAATCTGAGTGTATTCAGGTAAACTGCCAAGCTAACTTCCATTTCAAGTCAAGATGTCAATCATTTAACATCCTGAACGTATCGCTTTTCAGATTATTACAGGGGAATGCATGTTTTTCTACACTACATGGACAGTAAGAACAGGAAAGATGCATCGATTATGTGCTGGCCGTTGAGCAATTTCATCTTGTGCAGTGTGAGCGAAGAGCTCTGCACAGAAAACCAGGGGCAGGGGCAACAGCTTGGAGCGAGAAGTGGTTATGCAGCCGCTGCATCTTGCATAAGAGAACACAAGCTTTTATGCAAAAATCAGACAACAGACACACAATAAAAGCAGATTCTAAGAAGCAGGATTAAAGGTACAATTATATCAAGATCATTAACTGTTCACAGAAGCTGAGACATGAATCAAGGAAAAACAAATTTACCTCAAAACGCTCATCCTCACACCTGTAGATGTGCTCTTCATATTGTGTCTTCTTGGAACTCACGAATGTGGAGTCTTCAGACCAGGATGGGAAGGAGACCCACGTGTCGTTCAAAACCTTGGAGAGAGAGAAGAGGAGACGAGTCAGCCTTCCAAGGGTGGCTCTGAGCCTTGTCTTCTGATGGGAGGATCTAATTCCCAAGGTGGAATAAACCACGTGTGCCGTCCAAAGCCCAGACACCACACAGCATCCACAAGAGAACCCCAAAGGACCAGAACCAAAAGGTCCACGCAGTCTGAAAAATTTATTAGCTGGAGCTGGCAGAAAAAAAAACAAACAAACAAAAAAAACCCCCCAAACTTGCAAGGAAAGAGAAAAAGAGAGGTGAAAGGAGCTTTTCTGTTACTTTGTATTAGTCAGCTGCAACCAGCTGGTGCATCATGTGTTCGGGCATCATTGGCAACATTGGGTGCCCCTCTTATCAAACATGACCCTTAGGTAGACAGTACATGGTTTCTACCTCCAAAGAAGGCTAATTGGGAATATAAATCCACACCCCAGTAACATCTTCCCTGACAAAACAGCTGAGCACCTGCAGCTTTCACCACCTCCAAAACTTGAACAGAACATTCAGAAAAAAAACCTCAAAGAGACCAAAGGCAAAGAAATATGAGATTTTGGCACACAGTCTTGAAAGTCAGGCCCAGTTTTCAGAAGCCTGAAGCTTGAACGACCAAGTCATTAGATTCTTGCAGAAAGAAAAGTTTGTAGCTGCCTCACACAGGACACTTTTGAGAGATATTTCAGAACTTAAGAGTAAAAAAAAAA